>JAMFTG010000488.1:0-140934 GCA_023974075.1 Chaenocephalus aceratus
ACCAGTAGTCTGAGACACTGTTTACATCTTAACAGGGAGTTAAATAAAACGTGGTGATGATAAACAGTTTGTGTGTCAATAAGAGCATTTAAAACAGACCGGGAACCCCAAGGTAAGGGGGGAGAAACGAACACGACAGGAGGGTTCATAAATGTTATTCCTCTTGTTCCAGGATTATTTTGGAGCCGTGTTTTTTTTTTTTTTTGGAAGGTGTGTGGCCACTGCTGAGCGGACGTAGACGTTACGGATCACTGAGATAGCGTCTTCCCACTCTGCTTAATGGAGCTATTACTGGCTTCAGGCCGAGGCTATCTAAACACACACACGCGCGCGCGCACGAGTCCTACCTCTGAGCCGAAATCAGCGAGACGCGCGAACTTTTACAGCCGCGAGGAGCCGAGGAGAAATAAAGGAACTGTGTCAAGGATTGCATATTTACTCAGGCCTAAATGTCATTTTGTTAAAACAAATCACGTATATATATTATTTTTCTAGGCTAATTAAGTAGGTTTTATTGTTCACAGTTTCACAGCTTGTTGTCGTCTTCAGTAAATGTATTATCCCACATGTAGGACATTGATCTCATTCAGTTTAGGACAATATAATATAGTGACAAAAGTCAATTGGTTTTATAACGCAGGTTTAATTTAATGTCAACACTCTCAAATTATAAAACCGAATTATGCTTTTTGCAATTTGAGGACATGTAAAAAAAAAAATACGCAAAATAAAAGTAACCTATTTATAGTCACTTCGGAAATCTTCAACGAGACGCACTGACCATTTGCAAATCTCTGAGCCTCCCGTTTCCAAATGCTTTCAGACTATTTCAAATGTATACATGTCATATATATCATTTTATTAAACATATTATATACATAGTGCAGATTAGTATTTGTGTTCTCATATTTAACCCCGAATCTAGTTTCCGACATGTTCTCGTTTTTAATTCCACCTATTTGCTGTTGCTGTTTTTTTTGTATAAAGTCCGATAGAAACAGCATATTTTGAGAAACTTTGTTATTGCTTTTTCTCATTGTGTTGCTGGAATAACTAATCGTGTATTAGTCTTAGTTATTTATTCACTTATATAGTTTGAATTTAACTGTTTAACATAAACATGACGAGGGTGCTTTCTTTCTTGCTCTTTAAAGTTAAAAACACTATAAGTTTTAGTGTTTCTGTAGCCTGCTGACACTCGTCAGACATCCCATCTTCAAAACTGTCCACACACGCACACACACGCGCACACACACACACACACACACACACACACACACTTTTGGCTGAGATTATCTCTCCTCTCTCCATCCAACCATCACAGCCGCCTGGCGCCTCCGCAGGGCCGCAAATGACAGCAGACAAGAGGTGTAGCATTTCCTATTGTTACCTCTGTGCATCACACACGCACACACGCACGCACGCACACACACACACACACACACACACACGCACAGAGGAGGGGGGTGCGGATAGATACCATCAGTGCATCCATACTGACCTCTGAAATCCATAATAACTGAGATAACAGGAAAGTTATAGCCCCCAGATAAAGAGGCTTAAGAATAACAAGGTAAATACCAATAATTGTAATAAGCGTTTATTTAAAGGAGTATTATATATATTATTGGTCAAGCATAAAGAAACGGATAGTAATTTTCAATCTTTGTTGCTTATTATATTTAACCTCACCTGTTATATCAGACTTAGGCACTTTTAGTGGCAGGAAATAAAAAATAAATTCACTTATAAGTACTTTAATTTAGTAATTGCAGGTGTTACCATGCACTTGCATATAATTCGAATTAAAAGCCGAATTAATTAAGTGTATTAACTTTTACCTGATGTCACATTAAAGGGATATATTGATGTGTATTATCCAAATACATATGGACATTGTTCTGAATAGGGATACTGCATAATCCTACTTTAACTTTGGGAACTTGAAGCTGGTCATATGTCTTTGAACTCTACTTGTACCAGAGTATTTCTACACAGTATTGCTTTCCTTTAAGTAAATGCATCCACCACTGTACCCTCATCTTTTTATGCAACCTGAGGAGTTTCAAACTGCTCAAATGTAAACATTAGAAGTACATTTTATTACTTAAAGTGTTATCTTTCAGGAACATTCATTGTTGTAGGTGTTCAGAAAAGGAGGAGTAAAGCTCTACACTTGTTGAGGTGATTCAACCCTTCAATGTTCTGCAGAGTCTTAACCGACTTATCTGTTTGTGTGGAAGATAAAGACCGAACAGAAGCAGCTCAGAGGTCATCGTCTTCCTTCCAGCTCTGTCAGCACGTCAGGGTTTACAAGCCGAACTACATCCTTCCTCCTGATGGGTAAAGTCTGCAGGGAAAACAAAACCTGTTGGTTTCATTCACAAAACCCCAGAGGATCCTCGAGGTACACCAAGAATATTATCAAATCTTCTTTATGCTCTAGATTTAAAGCTCCATAAAGCAGCAGGATGTGATCACAACATCAGTTTGTGTATCTTCCTTGAATGTATTTAAAAAAAAAGGCAAATATAGTAGATTAATGGAGACCAAGTATTTGAGCGTATACAAATATGAAATAAGAATTGCCCTCACATGCAA
The DNA here is from genome assembly GCA_023974075.1 of Chaenocephalus aceratus. Lineage (NCBI taxonomy): Eukaryota > Metazoa > Chordata > Actinopteri > Perciformes > Channichthyidae > Chaenocephalus > Chaenocephalus aceratus. The sequence goes on from JAMFTG010000488.1 coordinate 2,602, forward strand.
AGCACACAGTGAAATGTGTTCTTTTAACCCATCCTAGTACCAGGAGTCTAGTAGGAGCAGTGGGCAGCTATTGTACAGCGCCCGGGGAGCAATGGGAGTGAGGGGGGGTGTCCGGTGCCTTGCTCAAGGGCACCACGGCAGGGCAGGAGGTGAACTGGGACCTCTCCAAGTAGCAGTCCACACTCCATATTTTAGGTCTGGTCGGGGACTTGAACCGGCTCCCAGTCCAAGCCCCTACTGACTGAGCCACTGCCGGACCATAAGTGTCCTTCCCTCTCCAGTCTGTGGAATACAAAAAGTGCCGTCTTTCAACAAACCTCAGAGGCCCAAGTCATGATCCCTGAGGTACACCCACACAAAGTAAATGTTCAAAATATCAAAAAATTCACCTTTCAGTTCAAGTTTGCTAAAATCAGCTGCGTTAAGCTGCTTAAACCCATGTTGATGAGACTGTTGTGACTGCCTTAATGTTGTAAAACAAAAAAGCAGCTGCAGAATGCGGCGGCACACTTATGAAATCAATGAGCGTGTCTTAATCAAACGAAGCAAAATGAAGAAAGGTGAATACATGGAGATAAGTAAGGCAAAATGTCAACGTACCTCTTTCAAGCTTTCATGTGTGTTGCGCTGAATGAAGAATAGCACACAAAAAATGCATTTGTTTACATTTAGGTGACCAACACCTCAGTCATAATGACTATCGCCAATCTGTCGTATGTACATTGTTGTGAGACTAAGTTGCAGAAGGATAAAAGAAGGACACACGTAATCACAGTAAATCGCTGTTTGTTTAATGTTACCAGAATAAAAAGCCAATGGTCCAACAGTCACGTTAACCCTGATGCTTCTCACGATCTCAAAAGGTGCTGTGGGTGAAACCCTGACCCACGGCCACATCGTGAGACAGATTTCTTTTTCACATGTGTTTTGTAAGCATTATGAAAGGCAATTTAACTCGATAGGGGCATCAGATCAGAAAACGCTTCTATGTGGTGTCCTAGAGGGCAGGTAAAGGGTGTATGTGTTTGTATAATCTGGAGAACTTTGAGTTTGTATCTCTTTTTGTATTTTTTTTTTGTATTTATTTATTTTATACTCTGTCAAAGCGTCTTTGAGTTTCTAGAAAGCGCTACACAAGTCACATGTATTATTATTATTATTATTATTATTATTATTATTATTATTATTATAGTTCAAACTGGCTCTAGAAGACAGAGATTTGAGGATTGAAGCCTTTATTGAGGGTACTTAAGGGATGGGGTAGAGGATCAAAGCCCAAGAATGATAAGAATATATTGGTATGTGTCCTCTAGACTTCCCGTAAAGGATCAGGATTGTATAATATGACAAAGCACATTCTCACTCCCAACTCGTGCTATAGTGACGCTATATCAGGATCCCTTGGCGTCACCACGAAACGCAGTGGGGGCCCTTTAGCGTAACTATGAGGGAGTCCATTGACTTGCATGGGACTCCCTGAACGAGTTGGGATCGCGGAGAAATGCTTTCCGAGTCTCAGAGTCTATGAAAAGTACTTTTTGAAGGGAGCATGGTGTCAGTTTAGTTTGACTTCAGGGGTTTAGAGTTAGGTGGAAAGCAGGGCCGGCCCTGACCAATTTGCCGCCCTAGGCAAGATTTTAGCTGGCGCCCCCCCCCCCCCCAAAAATGCAGACCACTCACTATGATTCGCACGTGCATGGTTGTGGCATGACCACAAAAACAAAGATATTGACACAAGATGTGTGCAACTGTATTTAGTTTCCTATCCATTTGAACATGATTTAAGTGGGGGGGGGCTCCTCTAGGGGGGTCCGGTGGCATGCACCCCCGGGAAGACTTTTTTTTTTTTTATATTGAAGTTAAAAGCATCAATCTGGTGCACTTGAGAGCAACATTAGGAGATATGGATACATCTCTCAACACCCATATGAAACAGAACTGGAAGCAGATTTTCTTTTTCTTTATGGATATTTTACAAATCACTCCCTTTAAAACTGTATTCTAGTTTATTAATAACAACTTTTTTGTACCGTCGTATTTTATACCTGATTTTTCACCTGTTTTTTTATAACTATAATGATCATATAAAGGTGTGGCCTTTACCTCACTGAGCTGAGGTTATCAGAGCCTCTCAGTCTTTCAGGAGAGAGCTCTCTAAAGCTCTCCCCCTCGCGGCCGCTTACACAGTAAATTCCAATGTTAATAAAAGCACACAGAGCTGTGTACGTTTTTTTTGGGAGTTTGATTTATTTTAAATGAATACAATACAAAATTAAAACCTATAATTGCACACTAAAACCATTATTTCAAAAAAAGAACAATTTCACATAAACCTTTGGTTTTTACTGGGACTGGGGCAGTTCAACTTGATTTTGGGGGGGGGGGTGTGTGCCATCGTTTATGGGTGCTGTACGCAATATAGGCGTAGTTCTGTTAGTATAAGATAATAAGATGTACTTTGTTGATCCAAAATCGGGAAATTGTGTTGTTATGAAATAAAAAAAAAATATTTTTTTTTTATTTCTAACTTCTTTTTTTTTTTCAATTTTCGGCGCCCCCTATGGGTTGATGCGCCCTTAGCATTCGCCTATACTGCCTATGCCGAGGGCCGGCCCTGGGTGGAAGTATTTGAGTCAAAGTGATCAGGGCTTCCATTCTTTGGAAGGGCTTTCTCCTTTTTGTTTGATTGAACAACAAATGTGTGTCATGAGTTTCGATTGAGATAGCTATGTTCACATGCCTGGAAACGTTCTGGAAATCCATCCCAGAAACCCCTCTTGGACCTCTGACCTGAACGTGTCCAAGAATAACCATCCAAACAACGCCAAAGGTCCCGTCACTTAACTCCGACTAAAACAGTTTTTATTTTATTTCCAATTTGCTGAGTGTTGGCTCTCCTCACACACAGAAAACAAGCGCTCAGCCTGGCGTCGTTGGATTTAATGCTTATTTAAAGTAAATGGAGGCGGCCGGGTGCCAGTCTAAACACTATCCGGCCTTGTTTGGCACTTGTTTTACGAGGACATGCTGATGATGATGTAGGATGAATTTGAGAGAGTCGCCGTGGAGTCTGCAGGGAAGACTCGCATATATCTGTCTGATTCCAGCGTGCACAGATTGAAATGCACACATATTATTATATTATATTTACTACCTGCTGGATGTACCCGCAGGGGAGGAGAGACGCAGGCAGCACCCAGTTTAGAGAACTTTCCACAGAGTGAGAGTCTTGTCTTCTTTGTCCAATACACTGATATCATTGATATATGTTGTTTTGACACGAATGCAGTGTTAATAAATACTATTTGCTCAGAGAAAATAATTACTGAATAATTTCTTTAACAGCACCAACATTTTACACGATGCATAATGATATCACACGGAGGCAACTGAAACAAGCTTAAACTGTGACCTTTCTAGTGACACACTTAGAAAGCTCTAATATAGAAAAAGAAATTCAGGTTCTCAATAATTTAGTGATTTTTTGTGTCACCCAAAAAGTGATGTCGAACCACAAAAATGCTTTATACATATTCTGAAATATTCATCTATTATATATTAATATTTTCTAGTTCCAATGTTATGGTCTGGAATATTGTGTTTATTATTCAACATATTGATGATTTTTACAAAAGAAATATACTAAATTAAAAATAAAAAGGGTTTTATCGATAGTAACACACAGTAATGATGTTTGGGAAACTGCTTTGATAATTATAGCAAATAATGGAACATAATAACGTTAAAAAAGGCTTGTGTGGAAATGTCGTAATTACAAGAGAATCCTTCATAACTTGTATTACATGCAGACCTCATCATTGTGGTGTTGCTATAGAATCAGGACACGAATGTTAAATCTGAATTAAGTGTTTTTGTTTTTGTTTGAATCACATCCTTTTGCCGGCTGCTAGCGAGAGAGCAGCCCGCAGGAGGAGCGAGGGCCGCGGGGGGAGAGAGGTGGAGGTCCCGCTGAAAACGGAAAGAGGAGCTGATAGCAGCAGATTAGCTCCGGCTAAAAACGTCCGTCAGTTTTCCAGCAGGAATCTTAATTGCCCCGGGGGCCCTGCTTATCGGCCCGCGGAGGGTTATTAATACAACACCCGCGATAACAGAGACGAGAGACCCCGAGAGAGCAGCTGCTGCAGGAGGAAAAACTAACTCTCAGATTAAGAGAGGGGGGGGGGGAAGGAAGACTATTTTGAATATTGTACCTTAACCTCTGGGACACTTTTCCTTTACAGCTAATGCTTGCTCTTATTTCGCGGCAAAGGGTGTCACCGTGTGTGTCTGTGATGTCCTGTTTTTCACTCTCACCCTGTTGTTGTTTCAACTTCTGAATTTCCCCACGGGGATTAATAAATGTCAATTTGATTGTATCTATTTTAAAACTTTTAAATGTTTTTCAACATATATACACTCATTTGAGGTGAGAGAAAATAACTCAGATTGGAGGAAATCATATTTTGTGTTCATTTAATAAGCTTTTTTACAGTTGATTGCACGTGTCTTTTTTTATATATGTACCTAGCATTTTTCAAATAAACCTTTTTTTTTTTAAAGTTTTCTCCAGTAGTCTTCTCACACATTATATTTGAAAAGCAAAACCAGCCCTTCCAAAGAGTAAAAGGCTTTAGTGGCGTTTTATCATAATACGGGAAGAGTGACATTTTTAAAACTCATGGCATGTATTGATTGGCTGCTTCATTACATAACATAAGAACATGTTTCACTGTTGCAGAGTCTGACAGAACACATCTTTGAACACTTCTTAAACTTCGGAGCAAACAGTTCAGTTTAGAAACTTTGAGAGGAGTCCAACAAACCTCAGCTTCACGAGGTGTCCTTTTGGTGAGCCATTCAGAAAAGAACACACACACACACACACACACACACACACACACACACACACACACACACACACCACACACACACACACACACACACACACCACACACACACAACACAACACACACCACACACACACACCTACACACACACACACACCAACACACCACACACCACACCACACACACCACACACACACACCTCACAAACACACACCACACCACACACACACACACACACACACACACACACACACACACCACCCACACAAACACACCACACACACACACACACACACACACACACACACACGTTACTCCCTTTTAATTGAAGTAAAGACAGGCTCACCGCAGATCTATTGACACAAATATACTTAAATACTATACAAATGGAAAACCAGAGATTAAAATCCAACCTGAATGTGTTTGATTTATTATTTATATATACTTTATTAAATCCCTCGTGGGGAAATTGTTTCTCTGTATTTGACCCATCCTAGTGTTAGGAGCAGTGGGCTGCCATTTTGAACGGCGCCCGGGGAGCAGTGTGGGGACGCGGTGCCTTGCTCAGGGACACCTCGTTAGCACTTGGTCTTGCCGGGACTTGAACTGGTGACCTTCCAGTTGCCAAGCCAAGCAGTTCCCCTTTTCCCCTATCATCAACTCTCTGGATGAAGTTAAACAGGCTACGGTTCCTGCCTCTATTACCCTTTGACCTGACTGGTGACCTTGACGTGCCACTGCCCGTAAAGCGGTGTGCCGCCACGCTGCGCCTCTCCAAGAGCGCACTGATTTACGCACGGGCAAACACAAGGACTCCAATACACTGAGCGACTGTTGGAGTCATTACAACTACAATTAACACGTATTTAAAACATAACAAAGCACATGTGTAGATATAGGTGACCTTTTTGCAATCACCAGGTTAAGACTCGCAAAGTGATTTGTGTATTAAAATTGCGTGCGTGAGGACGAATCCAGCGATGGATAAAGAGAGAGAGTGGAGAGGAGTGGGGGTCAGTAGCTACCACTTATCTGCCCCACCATATTTATATAAGACCGAAAAGAAAACCAGTACGTGGACACACGTCACGTACCACGCCCCATCTTCCCTCTCTCTCCCCCTCGATTTCCCAAATCGCTTCCACACTTTCCATTTCACACTCACCCCTCCCCCTGACGCCAGAGGAGGCAGAGGCGCTCCTTCGTCCCGGCCCAAACCCCACTCACAAAGCCCGACATTACATCTGTCAGAAAGGCAGACCTGCATGGACAAACCGGAACTGATACCCATGTGTTCGTGCGTTGCACTGCGATGAGGGATTCCAGAGGCTTAACGCACCTCCAAGTACGCGAGAAGGAGATATTTGGCTCAATTATTTGTTAGAGAAAGAGTGCAGGGAAAGGAGGGAGTGCATGTTACTCCGTGGGCTTCATTTCCTCGGAGCCGCCAGAGCAGGAGCTGGATGACATGATGCTGCAGAGTCCGCTCACCTCCACGCCGTTTTCCGTCAAGGATATCCTGAAAATGGAAGCAGCAGCAGCAGCAGCAGCAGCAGCAGGCAGCAGGCCGGGTCTCTGGAGCTCCAGCACCGGGTCCAACCCCAGCAGTTACCCGGTTCTCCTCCCCAGCAGCAGCACTTCCAAACCCCACCGTCCTGCATGCTCGCAGCGGCCCGGGAGAGTCCTTCATTTTCGGACGGAGAGGACAACCTGGCGTACCTGAGCGCGCTGGCGGTGCGCGGAGAGGAGGGACCGCGGGGACACCAGCCTCTCCCCGGACATGTACGGGCACCCCGGCCTGCAGGGAGCCAAGCTGGAGGCCGACGAGCTGGCGGAGCATGAGAGCAGTGAGTTCAAGCCGCTACTGCGCAGACAAAAGGCAACAAAGGAACCGTGCTGATAAGAAACGTTACATCGCTATCAGGGTTTACAGAGAAAACAACAAACCGTGAATTAGAGATGTGTGCTGCGGATGTGAATGTAACCGTTTTGGTGGCGAGGAGAATCGTTTAGCGACAATAGCAGCTTAACCTGTAACCTTAAGTGAAGTCATGCTGATGAGACGCTACCTCTATGCGCACCATGTAGTTGTTATATGTACATTATAATTTAAAACAATCTAATATTTTGTATTATCTTAGTAAAAGGTCAGTTTGAAATGTCAAGAAAAAACTGGAAAGAAAAAGACATTGTGTGTAATTTTCTAAATAATCATGCAGCTATTTTATTTTAATTATGATATGATCACTTGTGTGACCTTCAACATTAGCCCCACTATAACTCAATCTAGGCTGCACACGTGCCAAATCCCTGAACACACGTTCTGTTTTAGAGATATCTTCTGACTTATAGAACAGTATGTTGTTCCTATAGCCTACTCCACCCAACATGATCCCAGTACAGAGCTATCCTCGCGCTGGAGGTCCCTAACTCTGAAGGATCCTGTGAAGTCTGTCAAACAGTCTGCAGGGCCTTCGCAGGCTGTTATGATGTGTGGACCATCAACCGGCAATTAGTTTAAAGAGGCTGTAAAAGAAAAGGACACCGAGAAGTAGCTCTGATAAACACACGCAGCTCAGCCCGGGATAATTACTCATTAGATATAAACAGTTACTACTACACACTTGTGTACATAACATCTGACTGAACATTACAATTGGCCAACTGTATTTTAAACCAATCCGATTGGTGTTGTACTTGTTGCACGGTGTGTCCTTTTAAAGATCAGTCTGGTGGGAAATTGCCTATTTTATATAATAGTTTCAGGCAAAAATGCTGATTAAATAATTGCAAACGAGATCTTCCCTTAAAAAGTAAAGAGTAATAATACTTGTATTTGTTGCACGGTTTATTCTGTATCTCCCTGGTGTTTATATTTGATGTGCACTTGGCTTAACACATGTGTTTTGTAATGTTATGGTAGTTTCTAATGAAGGAGAGATCTCATGTTTGATCCACTTAGTAAAGTGTTTAGTGCTGCATGTTTAAAGTCTAGTGCACGCGGGTTGGGGCATGATTCCTGAGCTTTCCGTGTCTCGAGCTTAAGGTTTTTACATGTTCAGAAGTTCATTCCGCAAAGGAGATGTTTCTGTTTTATTCCCGGCCGGCAGTGGATATTATTGGATTTATTTTGAACTATGTAATACCGTGTTTAGTAGCTTCAGCTCAAACACGCTAAAGGCGTGGACTAATGTCAGTGGCATATTATTGTTTATTTTTCATAATGGTTGCTAAGCTTTTTTGTGTACGCATTCTTGCTTAAAACATATTTGGTCATATAGGACTTTTAATAAAGCTAAGGAGAAGTGTCCTGTTTTAAGTTTGTGGTGGATATTTCTTGGATTTAATGTGCACTATTTAATACAGTTTTTACCGCTAAGACTTCTGCTCAAAAACGACCAAAGGCGTGTTAGCATAGCGTTAGCATGACATTGTGTTTTACTTCTGAAATAACACGTTATGATTTGAGATATTAAAACTTCTTCCGTGTCCTCCCTCGCTCCCCAGAGAGCTGCGGTCTGGTGTCCCGGCAGGAGGCCTCGGAGGGCGGGCAGGCTGACTCCGATCGGCCTGCCGCAGAAGCAGCGGAGCCGGCGGAGGCCCCGCGTGCTCTTCTCCCAGGCGCAGGTCTTCGAGCTCGAGCGTCGCTTCAAGCTGCAGCGATACCTGTCCGCCCCGGAGCGGGAGCACCTGGCGTCCAGCCTCAAACTCACCTCCAACCAGGTGAAGATCTGGTTCCAGAACCGCCGATACAAGTGCAAGAGGCAGCGGCAGGACAAGTCTCTGGAGGCGGCGGGGCAGCACCACCCTCCGCCGCCGAGACGCGTCGCTGTGCCGGTGTTAGTCCGGGACGGGAAGCCTTGTTTGGGGGAGGGCAGACGTACTCCGGTGCTCCGTATGGATCCAACCCGTATACCTATAACGGATACCCGGCGTATACTTACAATAACCCCGCTTATAACAGCAACTACAGCTGCACATACACCAGCATCCCCTCCCTGCCCCCCTCCAGCGGCTCCAGCGCCTTCATGAACATGAACTTGGGAAATGTGAGCAGCCTCGGAGGATCCACACAGGCCCCAACCTCACCAAGGGACTTCGGTCGCATCCTGCCAGGGCTCCCTGCAGGGGATCCGGGCCTGGTAGCCTCACCAGAACCCGGGCCTGGTAGCCTCACCATAACCCGGGCCTGGTAGCCTCAACATAACCCGGGCCTGGTAGCCTCACCAGAACCGGGCCTGGTAGCCTCACCATAACCCGGGCCTGGTAGCCTCAACATAACCCGGGCCTGGTAGCCTCACCAGAACCCGGGCCTGGTAGCCTCACCAGAACCCGGAAGTGTGAACTCCTCCGAAATTAGTATTTTATATTTTATATAAGGGAGTTTGGATTCCTGGTAGCCTTTACCAGACCAGAACTGTTTCTTTTGTTGGAGCTCTTGCAATTTGGTTCAACCCACACGCTTTTAGAGTGTGCTAACTTGGTCAGAAAATAGTATTTTATATATAAAGGATGTGAGTTCGGATTCTTGTGTCAGATGACATTCACTCGTATTTCCGTCAGGCGTCAGAGTGGCTCCTAAAACTGACACGCGCTTGGGTTCCAGTTGATGTATTTTTTTCAATTATTATTAGTGCTCTATGTTGGCACGTGGACTGGAGCACAGGGGGACATTGCGCACAAGATTTGCGCATTTCTCCTTATTTGAACAAAAAAGATGGTTCATATTTTTCATGTATGTTTTTAAAATGGTATATCTTTGTTGTCATGGAGATGAAATTGCTTTAAGTGTTGTGGTTTTTGGTTAAAAGGAGAACTGTTTCAGTCTATTTCACATTTATTCAAATAAATCCGAGACATGAGAACAAGGTGCGTTTGATTTTGTAAGATAATATTTGATCCTCTGAGATTGCAAACGTCACGCTGAGCTGGAACTGAATAATAATTCTCTGTATATTATTGCTCCGATGTGGGGTCACAGGGTGAATCAAATGCTCAGTTAAACGTGTCTCGTAAACATACAGGGCAGATCTGCTGCAGGAGAACCGGCTAAAGGGACTCTTTGTCCCGGTGCCAAGCGAAGTGAAAGGAGGAAGTATAATTCTCATTTGGGGTCCTTTAAAGGACGCGATTAGGCACCTAAAATAGCCCAAAACCCGAGCTGCAGCCACGCAAAGGAGTAGGGAATAATGGCTCTTATTGGATCGTGGGACAAAAGGTGTGTGGTAGGCAGAGCCGGGCCACTCAGCAAAGACAAAAGCGCGCAGGGGCCGTGAGATTGACGTCCTAATATTCCCATTTGAGGACAGGCAGCGGGTTATTCTGCGCGGAGAATTGGGGACATGGAGGAAAAATGTGGTCACTTTTGTTCCCCTTCAGGAGGCTTTTTTGTTCGCGGAGAAAGGCTCTCCAAAGGTCCCCAGCCGGGCTGGAGGTGATGGCAGCGGGGAGGCGTTTGTGTGAAAAAGAAGGGGTATTATTGCTACAAGTTTCACCCATATATCCCGAAGTGGAGAATTTGAAAGGGGAGGGGGGGAGTGAGGTTCATGTCCCGGCTATTATTTCAGTTTGAGGGTTGTTATTTCAGCTCGGAGAGAGGCTATTCTCGCAGGTAACACTAAATCCTGACGGGACAAAGACTCGGGCTCTTATAATAAAACCTACACAAATCTTAGATGTAAGAGTAGACTACAGTAGATGTTAGAAATGACCGAAAAACAGGAATATTTTACAGTTGTTTTCACGGAATCCATGAGTCTAAAGTGAGTATTAATACAAAATAAAATAGAGTCTTGACAGGGATGTTTTAAGAATCTGCTTTTTCGGTTGCAAATGATCCAAAAGGACCAACGATTTGATTACATTGACCTGTTTTATCGACACTTGAATGTTAACGTGGGAGTCATTCAAAAAGTAAATTTGATCGACCGTATTTTATTCCATCTCTCAAAATGGAAGACTTTGCAACTTCTTTCCGGTTTTCGGTGTAAACTGGACTTTTTAGTCTGATGACAAAGAACTCGCTTTGGCTTGCAGTAAAATGTTCTGATTCTCAATTAGAATAATAACACCGTAAAACAAGACTTTAAACCGATCACAGTTATACAGTCAAACTACAGAGTTGTAATATGTAGCTAACAGTATTCCTGCTGCAGCTGCTCATAGAAATAACTCTACATTTAGCTGCTCTTGTCTGCTATTTGATTGGTCCAATTGGACTCTAAGTCTGACAAAGAACTATGTTGGCTTGCAGTAAGTGTTTTTTAAAATGGGAGACTTCCAGGACGTTACCAAAGCGCCTTTGTTTAAAACCATGCAGCCTAATTAGTGGCGTTAATTAGTCATTACGGACAAATACGAGCTAAACAAAATACACGCAAGGAAGGAGGTCAATTTCAGAGCAAATGTGTTTCCTCGGACACAACCTGCCAACTTATTTGCTGCAATAATTCCCAGTAACAAAGATGGTGGAAATGGTGTGGAAATTACGCAGAGGAAGCGTCGATTGCTGTTTTTCTCTGCGCGTAATTGTTCCTCCGGCCTGAGAACGGTCGCGTCCCCAAAAGCCTTTCTGTTGTAATTACAGCCACTCAGTGCTAATGCGGGACAGACGCTGCGCCTGAGAGGAACAGCGGGAGCGCCAGAGCTCATTTCTTCTGGTTCTTATGAGCAGCTGTGATGACTGACAGGAGCTCAGGGAGGTGGAGAGTAACGGAGTACAATAACTGAAGTACATTTTACTTAAGTAGTACACTTACGTACACATTTGAGGAACTGTGTACTTTATTTCTGTGCCACTTACAGACACTTGATACAATCTGAATAGTGATATTAATCAATAATATGTAAGTACTTTTTTTTAATACATACACATTTTAAAATCATACCCTTTACTGAGGAACTTTTTACTTTATTTAAATATTTTCTTTTGAACAGTAATATTAATACAAATTATAATATTTAAGTACTTCTACTTAATAGACATTTGAGGAACTTTTTATTTATTTAAGGTTTTTCTTTCTGTGCCACATACAGACACTTGATAAGAACAGAATAATCACATTAATACAAATTATTTATTTTATTATAATATTTATACTTCTAGTCAAATGTGTATGGTGGATGTTAAGACTTTAAGTATTTCTAGTTGTATAATTGAACAGCTTAATTACTTTTTAGATTTTGATTATTAGCTTAAACAAAATATTAAATAAACATGAAAGTACATTTGCTCAATTACTAGACATTTGAGGAACTTGTATTTTATTAAGTGTTTTTTCTGTGCACTTACAGAGGAAAAACAGGAATAATAATAGTAATGAAATAATTATATTTAAGTACTTCTACTTAAGTCACATTTTAAAATCAGACCCTTTACTTCAGAGTGATATTTTTAATATTTTTGTATTTAAGAGCTTTTACTTTAGATTTAGATTATTAGCTTGTACTAAATATGAATTAATTAACGTTGAAATATAAATATGGGTTAAAATATCCAGCACCGTCAAATAAACAATTCAAATATAATAATAATAATAAAGCACTTACACATCAGTATTAAACAGAACATTTGGACAATTGCTTTTACTCGAGTTAAACCTGTTTCGTCGATATGAGGACACGTGATTTGTATTAACATAAACGATCCTAAAATTATGTAAAAATGAGTGATGTTTCCTGAGTCCGCGGAGCTTCTTGACGCACCTGTTGTTCCTCATCATTACAGTTGAATTAAAGCTGATCAATCAGCAGTAGGAGGAATAGAGGTTACCATCCGGCTGTTATCGCAGAGATCAGCGCGTCTCTGTGCAGACAGTCGGCCGCAGATTGAGATCAGTCCGCCGTCAACCGGCTGATCTGTTGGGGACAAAACAGCGTTAGAGAAGCAGAGAGCCTCGTGCTAACTAATGGGGATTAACACTGAGTAAACAGAGAGTAAACAGAGCTGATAAACCGAGGCCGCAGGACAGAGACTGATGGAGCAAACAGAGAGGAGACATGGAGGAGACACCGAGGAGACAGGAAGCATCCGAGAGAGAATAATACAAAATAATACAAACATAATAGTCATCCAAATATCAGAATCAGAATCAGCTTTGTCGGTTGACACGCACGAGGAATTTTGACGTTGTATTGTCGTGAATACATAAAAGTAAACAAAAAAATAGAGAACTATTATAATAAAATATAATTACTTATTATACATAATAACAAAATATAGTAATATAATAAAATATGTACGTACTTAATACAAATGACTCAAAAATAAGCCACATTTGTAGTCAAGTTATTAAACTGTATTTCCTAAACTATTTCAAAGTACAACCTGAAAAAAGACTTAAAAATAACTTTCTTTGCTGAATTTTTGTAAAAGTTTAGAATCAAGTTTATGGCAGGTTAGGGTTTACACATTCAAGGAATACGCTTTGTTGTCTGGTGGTGTAAACAATATAAGAAAATAAGTTGCAATAGGTCAAACATATAAAGATATTATATAAGTATTTTTAAATAATCTATTTAGCATTAAAAAAGATATTAGAGACAAGTATTACACTAATAGACAAAGGAAAACACTTGAATATATGAACATATATGCAAAACTACGGTGTAAACAAGTTTCTGTGGCAAATACTGTTGTTGCAGCTTTTCCTTTTTAAACTAAGGTTGAGTTCACTGCTACCATAACATTCCTAAAAACGATTGTGTAAGACGTAAATACATTCTCCAAAAGAAGAAAAGTCCTGTATTTAAAAATTTAACTTTAAAGGTTTTTGAAGTATTTAAAGTAAAACAATACAATAATAATAATGTCAGAGTTGTACTATTGACATGTTATCATTATTTGTACTTGTAAAGTTCACCTATCATGCTATGTGTAGGCAACAGCATAGGTCTATATATAAATATATATAAAAAACATGTCTATGAAGTGTTTTGCTCAAAACACCAAACAGATCATTCTAGCCATGCCTCATATCCCTCTATTTCACTTCCTGTTTCAAAAGTGCTGATTTGGGTATAAAGCTTTAAAGAGGAGGGGGCGGGAGCTTATGCGGGACCCGGCAGCTACCGTCTAAACTAAATGCTGCCGTGATGAAACGCCATATCATGGATTATCAAGGCTCTGAAACAGTCTGGAGCTCAAAGGCTTTCTCTCTTGCCGGTTTATACCACAAGGTGAGTTCCTTTTCTACTTCCTGCTTCTTCACACTACATGCTCTCCAGTACAGGTTAGCTCTGAGTGTTAGCGATGCTAATGTGAACACCGACCATATTACGTCCAAAACAGTCGGGCATTGTTTCTGATAGCAGCTTTCTGATTGGGCCGTGGGTCCTCCATTTCTGATATTACGTCATATCGGGACGTAAATCTAGATCAGCACTGTTGTTCCCCCGTTTTTAGAGATTTGGGTACGGAGGAAAAGAGAGAGGGTTTTATTTTCTGACGCTGCGTGAGTTCCCCGACCAGGGACACATGTTGATGTATAAAAGACATCAAAAAGTGCATTTTGCATGATCGGTCCCCTTTAAAGCTGCTCGGGACTCCTATAATTAACTCTACTACTGTAATACAAATGCATCATATTTCTAATATTGATTATACATTTTGTATGTAAAATCTAAATCTGTAAATATTACAACACAGTCTCACGGCATTTCGTGTATAGTCACGAAATTAATCTTTTGATTTGTGTTCACCAACACGATTTTCCCATTTCTTTCGTGTCACACAGAACGATTTTAAAAGCAATGTAAATAATAGCAAATTAGAAGGAAAAACAGATTTAAGTATTCTGACACAGACGATTTTAGAAGCAATGTATTTGTATTGGTAGTTTGTTTCGTGCCTGCACCGAATAATAACAAATTAGAAGGAACAACAGATGACAAAAAAATACAGATTTCAGTTTTCTGAGGCTCTGAGCCATTTCTTTTCCTCGCAGACGGCAAAAAAACTCTGACATTATACAATTTAAAATAAAAGGGTTAGGGTTAGGGTGAGATATTGAGTAAGACAATGTTTTTATGAACCACAGCTTCTGGTCTTCCAAGACCCGACCGGACAAAAAGACGTGGTGCAGGCACGAAAGATACCAATAGAAATACATTGCTTTTCAAATCGTTCTGTGTGACATGAAAAAAATGCGAAAATCGTGTTGGTGAACAGGAATCAATAGATTAAATTAATTTCGTGACTATAACACGAAATGGCGTGAGACTGGGTTGAATATTAATGTCGTGCCAAATTAAGTATAAAACAGCAACATCTTTAAATGCCACATCAACTGCAGAGAAAGCTCTTTTTTGCTGCATTGCACCGAGTTCCAGTATTAACACTTATCATACCTTATGGCCGTTAAATATTCCACCATGCACAAACAGTTTTTATTACTTGCTCCGTCTGTTTACACTCCACCCAACACACAACACACACGCACGCACGCGCACACACACACACAGTATACAGCATGTGTTAATATGTTTGCTCATCATTAGTTTTCGGATGTGGGTATTACAGTCTGGTATGGATGTCGTTTTTGCAAATATCTAACAGTACAGCTTCAAACTTCTAGATCACATTAAAAAAAACTCACTTTCTATAAACAGTTAAAGTCAGGGGGTTTGGAAACATGTGGGAAAACGCTGACATTTTTTCAAACTAAATCTTCCTTATATGAACTAACTATTTAACTTGTTATGAAAGATACATGACTGTGCTCCTAAAAGCTGAAGTGATGAACCATTTTTCTTACCATACTATATTTAGTCTAAGGTACATTTTACTAATGTCTTTATATTTCCCTAAAATATAATAAAACATGAAAGAAATGTTTCTCATGGTTTCCTTGCGTCTCTCCATGCTTCCCTGGTGGGAGGGACTAGACGCAGGGAAACGACGCAAGTGAGGGACGCAAGGATTTCATTTAACCGACCTGAGACGGGGCCAGGGAAATGAGTTTTAAGAGCAATGGGATGTCCTTTCCTCCGGAGCGTCACGTGAAGCGACGTCCGTTTGTGATGACGCCGCACAGTTGTTCGTCTGACAGCAGCTCTGTCCCCGTTGTTTGCACAAACACCCCCGCCACACATTTACTGAACATTAACATTTTAAATAGCACTTAATGTCAATGATGAATCTACCAAAGTTAGCCATGGAGTGCCACAGGGCTCAGTGCTCGGACCTATTTTGTTCACATTATATATGCTTCCGTTAGGCAATATTATAAGGAATCATTCTGTAAACTTTCATTGTTATGCGGATGATACTCAACTATATTTATCAATCAAGCCTGAAGAAATTAATCATCTAAATAAAATTCAAGACTGCCTTAAGGACTTAAAAACGTGGATGACCTTAAACTTTTTGATGTTAAACACGACCAAAACTGAAGTTATTGTACTTGGCCCGAAGAATCTACGAAACAAATTATCTAAAGATATACTAACTATGGATGGCATTAATTTGGCCTCCAGTGAGACTGTAAGGAATCTTGGTGTTATATTTGATGAGGATTTATCCTTTAACGCCCACATAAAATCAATTTCAAGGACCGCCTACTTCCATCTACGTAACAATGCAATTGCAAAAATCAGGCATATCTTGCCTCAAAACGATGCAGAGAAACTAGTCCATGCATTTGTTACTTCTAGGCTGGATTATTGTAACTCTTTATTATCAGGGAGTACCAAGAAGTCAGTCAAGTCGCTTCAGCTGATTCAAAATGCTGCGGCTCGTGTACTAACCAGAGTTAGGAAAAGGGACCACATGACTCCTGTTCTGGCTGCCTTACACTGGCTCCCTATAGAACACAGGATAGAATTTAAAATTATTCTTCTCGCCTACAAAGCCTTAATGAGCAGGCCGCCATCTTACCGTTAAAGAACTCATTATACCCTACTGTCCTACTAGGGCATTGCGTCCAAGAATGCAGGTTGTTGGTTGTTTCCTAGAGTCTCTAAAAGTACAATGGGAGCCAGAGCCTTTTCTTATCAAGCTCCACATTTGTGGAATCAGCTTCCAGTTTGTGTTCGGGCGGCAGACACCCTATCCGTTTTTAAGAGTGCGCTTAAGACCTTCCTTTTTGATAAAGCTTATAGTTAGGGCTGATTAGATTCAGCCCCTAGTTTTGCTGATATAGGCTTAGTTTGTCGGGGGACATCTTACTTCTTTCCTTCCTCTCTGTCTATACCTGTGTACTCTCATGTTCCGATTAACCCAGCTTCCCCAAATGTCTTTCTTTTTGGTGTCTATATACGCCGGGATCCGGAGTCATGGATGATCCTGCGGTCCTGTGTCCCTGGGATCGCGAGAGCGCTGGATCTTGAGTCGTGGCTGTGGTCCTGGATCATCGGTCCTGGATGGATATCCTCGTGGATTCATCTTCCTATTATACACACATGCATTCCAAACATCTGGACTACCTATGTTGCAAATGTATTATCTTTTCAATTTACACACGGCATCTATTGCACGTCTGTCCATCCTGGGAGAGGGATCCCTCCTCTGCTGCTCTCCCTGAGGTTTCTCCCATTTTCCCTTTAAACTGGGTTTTCTTCGGAAGTTTTTCCTTGTACGATGTGGGGGTCCTAAGGACAGAGGGTCTAAGGACAGAGGGTGTCATTTGTCATACTGATATTCTGTACACACTGTGAAGTCCACTGAGACAATGTAACATTTGTGATATTGGGCTATATAAATAAACATTGATTGATTGATTGAATGAATGACTGAATGGAAATGACGATAAATGAAAATGTAAAACGAAAAAAGCTGATTTGGCCCCCGGGCCTCGAGTTTGACACATGTGTCTAGATAATGAAGGCATGTCCATGTTAGTGAATACACCATTTAGAAAATGCAATGCATTACATGAATCCCTGGATCACAAAAACTGAGATGTATGATTTTCTTGTGAATCAAATAAAATGATGTTTAAGTTTAAGGTATCTCCTAATATACGAAACATGTTCACAAAAACTTACTTATTACATATTTTCCATAGCTTACATTTTGACGTCACATTTTAAATTCACACTCTTCAAATAACATTTCAAAATGAAACGTCACCAGAGTTCCTGCATGAATCCCCATCAAGCTGCAGAGTGAGGTACCCCAGGCTTCACGGCAACATGAATACTTTACTTTAATCCACGAGTTGAACAAAGAGAAAACAATCATGCGTTAATGTTTCTCCTTTATCAGCTCTCAAAGTCTGGCTCGAAACACACACATGTTTCTGCAGGAGGAGCAATGTGTCTCTGACTGGGCTTTAAGGACAGCACGCCTCCCTCAGAGGATCACTGAGCAGCAGAGACAGGCCCAGACAGGCTCACACACACACACACACACACACACACACACACACACACACACACACACACACACACACACACACACACACACACACACACACACACACACACACACACACACACACACACACACACACACACACACACACACACACACACACACACACACACACACACACACACACACACACACACACACACACCACACACACACACACACACACACACACACACACACACACACACACACACACACACACACACACACACACACTAGAATTTGGTCAGTAGACAAATTCTCTTCTTGATTTATGGTGCTCTCCAGTTTTTCAATACTACCCGGTACATGTGTTCGTACAGCGCTGTCAAGTCAAAACTGCTCCAGCAAATGAATAAGTCAGTCCCCCTAGACGTTGTTTTTTTACTACATAGTGTGTTTCAACAGGTCAACATATCCTGTTTCCTCTATAGGTGCAACAGCAACTTTAGTGTTGCTAATGAAACACACACATACAGAAGTTGCTGATCTGAGACAGGAAATCCATTTTTAAAACAGATCTGCTTATCAAACACTAATGGCATTCACATTACAATCTAATAGCACTTTGAGATTGCACGTACCTCACTCATGGTGTCCGCTGGGAGGATGTGGCATTGCCTGCATCACCGCCTGGCTCCAGTCATCTGGAAGACATGGCTGTGACATCTCTTAACTTCAATGGAATCTGTAGAATTGCTTCAAGGAATTTCGTGAAAGTTCTGCAAGTCGTGACTTCAACTGTGGACCGAAAGCCAGCCGTCTCGACGGAGCAGACCTCTGAGGTCGTGAAGAGCTGGAGGTTTTAAAATGGAAGAAGCGAACATGGCTAATTAGCCGTGTTTCTGTTGGGATAACACCTGGGATGCTTTGCAGACATGTATGAGGTAAACACAGCTGATACGCTAGCGTCCTCCCTTTTAGACTTTCCTGCTCTCTGCTCTTTACAGGTTAGCTTTGTTAAGAAAGCATGTCAAAGTTTACACAGCCTATGCAAACATGTGTGCAGATTACGTTGTCTGGGCTATCAAATCCACTGATTGCAGCGATTCTATTCAAATGGACTCAAGTTGGCAGACATCTTTTTGCTAAAATGGCAAATTTCCATTTTCTGGGAAGTAATGGGACGACTGTGTTGCTTAGAATAAGGGGCTATCGCTGTGTCCTACATCTCGTAAGACCTCTGGACTATACGCCAATGAGCTGTTGGATTTAAAGAGATAATCACCACTAAATATCAGTTGGAGGTATAATGTCAGATCTCTGCGGAACATCACGGTGAAACCCTCCCTGCTCTGTGGGAGTCTGACTCTTAAATGAGATATCCACCAATTGAGAATCTGACACCTACAAGCTTGAGTGTAAAGTGCTCTTCAGAGGCTGCACAGTGTCTTCTTAGTCAGCTCCGCCGTAAAACTCACTGACGTCAGATTTACACATTTCGCAATGGATGTGGATGTTTGGAAATGTCTTTTTAACTGGTTTTCCGTGTCCCGGGGTGGGAGAGCGGCTTCGGATCGTCCATCAGGCCGAGATATCTAAATATTTATCCTGAGATCCACATTTATCCGTTCACTGGTGCCGCTTTTATGGGTCAGAAACGTTATGTTTTCTGGGAAGATACACGAGGATCCAGTGTTTATCCGATGCTACCCACAGAGATTTATCCTACACTGTCTGGGTTTACAATAACACACATAAATTCCGGTGCGTGTCTCACGAAAAATCATTAGAATCATTCATTTTGCAGCAGCTGGGAAAATGTGGGAAAGAGAAGTGAATGAGTAACGCTTTCGCCTCTTGAGCAAGGCACTTCAACCCGAGCTGAGGAAGCTACGACATCATGCTTCGGCCGTTACGAGAAAGATGCATGGCGAATAATTTGGCCCGTATAAATTACATGAATTAAAGAGGACATCATTTTCTGGTTCATATGAGTATGTAGTGTCTCTACTTTAAAGAGTCCTCTCCTGCTGATGTTCAGGTGTATATCAGTATGTAGTGTCTCTACTTTAAAGAGTCCTCTCCTGCTGATGTTCAGGTGTATATCAGTATCTAGTGTCTCTACTTTAAAGAGTCCTCTCCTGCTGATGTTCAGGTGTATATCAGTATGTAGTGTCTCTACTTTAAAGAGTCCTCTCCTGCTGATGTTCAGGTGTATATCAGTATGTAGTGTCTCTACTTTAAAGAGTCCTCTCCTGCTGATGTTCAGGTGTATATCAGTATGTAGTGTCTCTACTTTAAAGAGTCCTCTCCTGCTGATGTTCAGGTGTATATCAGTATGTAGTGTCTCTACTTTAAAGAGTCCTCTCCTGCTGATGTTCAGGTGTATATCAGTATCTAGTGTCTCTACTTTAAAGAGTCCTCTCCTGCTGATGTTCAGGTGTATATCAGTATGTAGTGTCTCTACTTTAAAGAGTCCTCTCCTGCTGATGTTCAGGTGTATATCAGTATGTAGTGTCTCTACTTTAAAGAGTCCTCTCCTGCTGATGCTCAGGTGTATATCAGTATCTAGTGTCTCTACTTTAAAGAGTCCTCTCCTGCTGATGTTCAGGTGTATATCAGTATGTAGTGTCTCTACTTTAAAGAGTCCTCTCCTGCTGATGTTCAGGTGTATATCAGTATGTAGTGGTCTCTACTTTAAAGAGTCCTCTCCTGCTGATGTTCAGGTGTATATCAGTATGTAGTGTCTCTACTTTAAAGAGTCCTCTCCTGCTGATGTTCAGGTGTATATCAGTACGTAGTGTCTCTACATGTCTCCATGCTTTAAAGTTCAAAAAGGTCTTTATTTGTCTCATGCTGCAGCACCTCTTTTCACCCTCTGTCTGAAACCAGAGCCCAGTCTGCTCTGATTGGTTAGCTGGCTGACTCTGTTGTGATTGGTCAACTACTTAGAGATGTCCCGCCCCTTATCCTATCACGTACAATGTGTTGGAGTGCTAGCCAATACAACACAGGGATGTTAGCCTCTGCAGACCATTTACATGCACTAAACCCTAGATAACACACTACAGGAAAGGGCCTCTTTAACTTCTGCTGTCCCCGATTCCACCTTTTTAAGAGGAAATAATTGGGCAGGGTGTGGCCACAAAAATCCAGTCGCTCAAGTGGGTGTTTGAGAATGATAAGCCTTTGGTAAATACGAGCTAATACAAACACTAAGTAGAACTATGTTGCGTTGGTGTGTTTTTACACGTGTTATCTCCCATTGATTAATGGGCTTACCATTCAGTTCAGAGACAGGCGTTTTAAAGCCTCACCCTTTCCATGCCTTGCTTCTGTTTGGCAGTTTCAGAGATACATAGTGATATATAACTATAGCTATCAGAACAGATATGAGTATGAATATGTTCCAGGAATGAATGAGACGATAAATACGTTATTGTGATTCGGTGAAAAGGTCTCTTTCTTGCCTTTAAACTTTGTGCTATACAATCTTTCACATGGTTTCAAAAGCAACTTAAGCTTAAATATAAATGCAATAATAGTTAATAAAACAATCTGGATGTTGTGCCCACAGGCTACATCTAATCTAAACATCTGGTTTCCTCGTAACAAGTCAAGTAAAAAGGTTATTTTCAAAAGAGAGGAATGAACATATATTATGTACAATATGTTAGATTTAATTGACAATTATTTGGGTGGAGTAAGTTGCGTGTTGTTTGCAGATGTTCTCCAAGGTTCGTGAATACATGTTCACACATTCACCAAAGTTGAAGCCAATTTTTTTTCACCCAAGAAAAGAAAATGAATGCCGAGCAT
This sequence comes from Chaenocephalus aceratus, assembly GCA_023974075.1. NCBI lineage: Eukaryota > Metazoa > Chordata > Actinopteri > Perciformes > Channichthyidae > Chaenocephalus > Chaenocephalus aceratus. The sequence continues at coordinate 24,562 of JAMFTG010000488.1, forward strand.
TTTTGTTTTAAGGGAACTTCCTTTTAAAGAGACAAGAGCCGCGTTCACACTGCGGTACTTTTCCCACAAAGGTTCATGAGAACTTAGTTCATGAGAACTCTTTAGTTCGCATGAGCTAAGTACAGATCGCGTTCACACCGGAAAAAGTCCCTGGGGGGGGATTAGGCAAATGAAGCCGCTGACGTCACTTCTTCTTCTTCTGCTTTGGGTTTACTGGCAGGCCGCATACCACTTCACGGCGTATACTGCCGCCCGGAGTCCCCGGCCGGAAGTCGAAGCTGCTGGGAGTCCCAGTCGCCAGAACGCCGACACCTCCTCATCTCCACCGCTCCCATGTTTTCTTTTGTGGTGCCATAAGTTAGTCTCTCTGCGTTTCTGCGCTGGGCTAATGCTAATAATGCTAATGCTAATGCTAATAATGCTAATGCTAATAATGCTAATGCGAGGATAATAAAATGGCGGCTTCACAAAACTTTTTGGGAGTTTTACGGGGCGTGGTTTGCAATCCGCCCAGCCAATCAGGAATATAGCTCTTTTCTCACAAAAGAACCCGCTCGAAAGTTCCTGCTCTCTAGCAGGGACTTTCGAGGGGGGAAAAAGGTTCGCATGAACTACTTTTAGTACCGGCTCTTTTTGGTGTGAACGCGATCATGAACTAAGTTCGCATGAACCTTTGTGGGGAAAGTACCGCAGTGTGAACGCGGCTCTTGCCATTCACCTGCAGGGGATATCCCCACATTATTATCTACTCTCGTAATTGGTGGGATATGTTGCAGTGGACCACAGACTGACCGATAGCGGTAGCAGCCTTTTAGTGACGCTAACAGTCACTAATAACATAGAGAAACTAAGAAAACCTCCATTTTGAAAATAAACAGTTAGAGCATACCGTCTAAGTGTCTGACAAGTGGTTACTCACTCATGTAATAAAAGATGCAAAAAGAAGGCATGTTTAAGTTTCTATTTGAAGTGGCAATGTCTAGGAAAACCCATTCATCATGCTCCGTGGGTTTCAGGGTGCGTTCCTCTGGAGTGGGCCAACTGTAAAACACCGCACCTCATAACGCAGCGGGCACTGCTCACACTTATATCTCGTGCGTATCGTTCTATATTTGTGTTTCCTGCAGGCGGAGCGTCACAGATTGAGAGATGAAAAACACATCCGGCGTTTTCACACCAAAGAGGAACCGTTAACCAAACACCGAGGATGGCAGGCTCTGGGTTGGTTCTTCTAAACAGAATCAGAACACTGAAATGATCCCCCGTGGAAAGGAGTGGTGCGGGGATGACGTATTTCTGTAGGCCAGCTCGGGAGTTAGCATCTCAGGTTCCCTCGACTAATTCAACAAATGGGATTTTTGCATTGGAATTTGGGTAATTCAATCGTCTCTGTGGCAAACGAACGTTTATGATACTTTCATGTTTTGCTCTCCGCATATTAACACCACTTTCAACACATTTGAAGCTTAAATGCAATCTCCTGAAGTAAAGAGCTAATGTTGGGCTATAAAGGAACTACAGCACGGTCACATGACATCACGTCAAAACCGCTAAGCTAAAGGCGGCTAATGTTGGGCAATAAAGGAACGACAGCACGGTCACATGACTTCACTTCATGAAAAAAAATAATATATATATATACAGGTCGTGGACATATGGCTCTGCTCTCCTGCCACAGTCAGACTCCCCCTAAAACACTTGTCGCCAGGGGTTTATACATGTTAAGCCCCTCCCCTTAGGACAATCCACTATTTATACCCCTAACAGTGTCATTCTTATCTACACACACATTCACAATGCAAGGCAAATTACCCAAACACAACAGATCAAATAGGTCAACATATTCTATCTTTCTGACCACAGAAGCTTTAAACAATAACATTTTATACTTGCAAGAAAATTGCCACCCGTGCCCATGCACTACATGGTATAGTCCAATTGAGCACAGGTGTTTCACTGATTGAGCCTCGACTGCTACAGCCTGGCTGCTTCTTTCTGTTGCTCTGTTTGGCCGTCACAAGCTTGAAGGAGAGGGTAAGCAGGTTACTTGTATGACTTCCAATACATCTGTTTTGAACAAACAATGACTTGGGTTTTATTTGATCAATGTCCAGCTAAGTTATTAATGTGTTTCCCTCAGTGTGTCTTTTACCATGCCCCTATGCCAACTGTGATGAAGGCTTCTTCTTCACATTACCCCCCTCCTCTCCTGCATCAACGATGCTTGGCAGCCTTAGCCGCGTTCACACTGCGGTACTTTTCCCACAAAGGTTCATGCGAACTTAGTTCATGAGAACTCTTTTATCGCGTTCACACCAAAAAGAGCCGGTACTAAAAGTAGTTCATGCGAACCTTTTTCCCCCCTCGAAAGTCCCTGCTAGAGAGAGGGACTTTCGAGCGGCTCTTTTTTGAGAAAAGAGCTATATTCTTGATTGGCTGGGCGGATTGCAAACCACGCCCCGTGAAACTCCCAAAAAGTTTTGTGAAGCCGCCATTTTATTATCCTCACATTAGCATTATTAGCATTAGCATTAGCCCAGCGCAGAAACGCAGAGAGACTAACTTATGGCAACACAAAAACAAACATGGGAGCGGTGGAGATGAGGAGGTGTCGGCGTTCTGGCGATTTACTCGGAAGGCTTCAGTAGAAGCTGCTGGGAGTCCCAGCAGCTTCTACTGAAGCCTTCCCCAACTCCGGGGACTTCCGGCCGGGGACTTTGGGCGGCAGTATACGCCGTGAAATGGTTTGCTGCCTGCCAGTAAACCCAAAGCAGAAGAAGAAGAAGTGACGTCAGCGGCTTCATTTGCCTAATCCACCCCCAGGGACTTTTTCCGGTGTGAACGCGATCTGTACTTAGTTCATGAGAACTGAAGAGTTCGCATGAACTAAGTTCGCATGAACCTTTGTGGGAAAAGTACCGCAGTGTGAACGCGGCTCTTGACAGGTAGTCTGCGGTGACGTTTTCCTTGCCTGCTTTGTGCCACACACAGAACTTGAATAGTAGTCCAAACGATAGCTGGGGATTCTGGGTAGTGTAGTGTCTTCTGCCATCCTTCACTCAGAACAAATATTTGTTTCTCCGAATCGAAGGGGAAAAATACAAAAGCATTGCACACAATTTAAGCCAATCAATGTTGTGTAATTAACAAGGATAATCTGGTGTTTTTTAGTCGATGAGTAGTGCAGATATCACTGAGAAATCAATCGACAGTAAGAGGAATACTTACATCCGGGTGTACAATTCTCCGTTATCCAATGGGAATGGACGCTCACATTGCCTTTAAGGGCAGCCGACACAAACGAATGCCGTGCTTCCATGAGCGTCAAATCCCGCCGCAGATGGGAATACATTGCAATCAGTTGAAAGCTATTTGCGTCCCTTTATGAAGCTGAAGGAGCCTAGGAGCGTCACAATTGGACGCCACAGACACTGACCAAACGTCGCTATTGGACGCTTAGGGAGTGAGAGTGTGTTGCGAGAAGAGGGAACAAGGAGTGCTAAAATGCTAGCTCACTTCAGGTGTTTAGGTCTTTTCTAGCTACACGTTAACACATCTATTCTCTGGGTGATTGTTAGAGTGATGTTCAGAAGGTGAGTCGGGTTTCCTTCACCTCATCTGTCTTTGTTTCCCCTCCACACACACGCCTGGTGTTGACCTTGGCTCCGAGCAGACCTGCTGCCTGACCTCACATGTCGAAAACCTTCCTGTCCGACTTAATGGATCGCCTTACGTTTCAGACGCTGAAAGGGAACAACAGTGGGGAGGAAAGCGGCAGCAGAGAAGAGAGGGGGGTTGAAGTGAAGACGAGATGAAAGACAACATTTTAGCTTGTATGCCGCGGGGAATGACAACAAACACGCAGTGAAACCGGATCTACCGCGAGGAGATCTGTCAGCTTTCAACCGGGAAGCAGAGAGATTTATTTCAGCAGAAAACCGCAACAGGTAGTTTATATACGGAAGGCCGAGGGGACGCAATCATTTCCTACTTCAACCAAAGCTTCTGTTGCTGTGTCACCGCTGGGCGACCGTTCTGCAAATACATCCGTCGCGTCCTCATGGATTCTGTTCTGGAACATATGTATTGAGATCCAGTTCATTTCCCCGTTGCGGGACAAAGGCATTCAGATGTTCTGATGAAAGTAGTCATTACTTTCGGAAAAATAAAATGATGCTTTAAAGCAGAGGTGGGAGAAGTACCCAGATCTGGTACCTGAGTAAAAGTAGAAGTACTCAGATCTTGTACTTGAGTAGAAGTAGAAGTACTCAGATCTTGTAGGCCTACTTGAGTAAAAGTAGAAGTACTCAGATCTTGTAGGCCTACTTGAGTAAAAGTAGAAGTACTCAGATCTTGTAGGCCTACTTGAGTAAAAGTAGAAGTACTCAGATCTTGTACTTGAGTAAAAGTAGAAGTACTCAGATCTTGTACTTGAGTAAAAGTAGAAGTACTCAGATATTGTACTTGAGTAAAAGTAGAAGTACTCAGATCTTGTACTTGAGTAAAAGTAGAAGTACTCGGATCTTGTAGGCCTACTTGAGTAAAAGTAGAAGTACTCAGATCTTGTAGGCCTACTTGAGTAAAAGTAGAAGTACTCAGATCTTGTACTTGAGTAAAAGTAGAAGTACTCAGATCTTGTACTTGAGTAAAAGTAGAAGTACTCAGATATTGTACTTGAGTAAAAGTAGAAGTACTCAGATCTTGTACTTGAGTAAAAGTAGAAGTACTCGGATCTTGTAGGCCTACTTGAGTAAAAGTAGAAGTACTCGGATCTTGTAGGCCTACTTGAGTAAAAGTACTCAGATCTTGTACTTGAGTAAAAGTAGAAGTACTCAGATCTTGTACTTGAGTAAAAGTAGAAGTACTCAGATCTTGTACTTGAGTAAAAGTAGAAGTACTCAGATCTTGTACTTGGGTAAAAGTAGAAGTACTCAGATCTGGTACTTGGGTAAAAGTAGAAGTACTCGGATCTTGTACTTGAGTAAAAGTAGAAGTACTCAGATCTGGTACTTGAGTAAAGTAGAAGTACCAGAGTGTAGGAATTCTCCGTTTCAGTAAAAGTAATTCAAAATGTTCCTCAAGTGAAAGTAGAAAAGTATTCCCATTCTAAATAGTGAAAGACAGTAGAAGTAGTCGTTGTGCAGATTGGTCCATCTCAGAATAATATATATATGATGTGTTTTATGATTGATCATGAAAGTGTTCTCAAAGCTGGTGAAGGTGCAGCTAGTCTGAATGGCTTTGCATACCGAGTACTTCAAGTATGTTAGGTTTGATTACTTTTATACAAATAAAAGTCCTGCATTCAAAACGTTCCTCAAGTGAAAGTAGAATCTGTAAAACGGTAAAAAACACCACGATGACGTGAAAAGGACGAGCCAGAAAGAGGACACACACGAGCTGACTCTTCACGCTTGGAGACCAGCACCAAGAGAAGACCCTGCTTCTGCGAGGAGCTGCCGGAGCGACTTTATTTACAGTTCACAAAATACAGGAGTCATCTTTAACAAGTTCCAGCATTTCACATTAGTCGTCACCTGACAGAGCTGCTCTGTGGTGCCCTTGCCAGGACACTTCACACGAGCAACAACACTCCGCGAATACTTTTCTGCGTACTCAAAGTAACCCAGGGTTCCTTTGTTGCACCTTAGGGAGCATCCTTCCGGTCGCTTCCTACCAGAATGTTGGAGCGAAAACCTTTTAGTTTAGAATTTTTTAGCATTCAAAACTTAGTATGTGTTTATCTGTATTGCCTATATTTATATACATATATATATACACACACGCTATATATTATGTACAATTTCATCCTCTTTATGGCTTAACAATGCAACATGTCCACCCGAGGATGTCTTTGCATTAGTTGTGCGTTGATGACGTACGGCGGCTAACTGAAGGCATGTGTCCAAGTCCTGTTACTTCTCCATCTTAGAACTTATCCGTGTCCTCAGTTACAAATCATAAAGACCATCACGTCAACTGCTCGGATGCTGTGCCTTTAAAAAATATATAAAACTAAACTGACCTCCTTCAAAGCGTTTCATGACATTTGCCTTTAATTAGACATTATATTAGGCGAGTTGGAAGCACTAATGTTACTTTGAATGAACACATATGCTTTCAACCAACCCGAACACAATACTTTAGAACATGTTAAATAAATGTGATTAAATTCAGCTTTTCATTTAGCAAGCGTTTCCATCTGAAAGCAGCACGGACTCTTGAGGACGCAGCATTCTCCATAAAACTGGCATGTTGTTTTAGAACAAAAATCTAATTTAAACTTGAACCAGCATGAGTGCGTGAGAGTGTGTGTGTGTGTGTGTGTGTGTGTGCGCATCATATACAATCTGCAGCAGAAACATGTGTGGATTTGAAAGCACCTGGTGCAAAGAGGAGACGCCACGACATCACTCAAAGAAACCACGTTTTAAAAATGTTATGACAGTTTTGAGGTGAAATGGTCCGAGTCGCAACACAAACATTCATCCACACACACACACGCACACACACACACACACTTAAATAATCTCATGATTCCTCGTTTCCTTTCCTCTGCTCCAGCTCCTGGTTTCTTATTCAAACACATTTCCTATTCCTGATGTTAGAACTTCCCGCTTCCTCTCAGCCGTGTAACGCTGGTGTCGGGCGCCCCCTGGTGGTCAGAAGGTAATATGGTGTCATACTTTCAAGAGGTGCAACATGTGCAGTTTATGAAGAACTTTTGTTTCGTCTCTGAACCTAAAAGCACTCGTCGTAACTGTACGTTGAAAATGCCGACCTCTCGTACAGTGTAGGGATGGAGGAGAGACATTTGAAGTGAGTGTTAACACTTTCAAACAAAGCTCAAAGCGCACTTTAACCTTGATTTGATCAAATCCGATGCACTTGAGTTCAGGGACGAATCAAACGGCACTAAAACATGTCCTAATTAAGCTTTTCTATCACGGCGCCTTTAATGAATAATAAGCTTTTTGAAAGCCAGTACAACAAGTTGTTAAAGCATCAGAAGTGAATGGGGCGTGTTCAGGACTTCCTGTGAGCCACTCGGAGACCCCTTTTACACATTGGGTGCTTTAAGGACATCTCACACACTGATAAGGAAGTATTCCAGCTGCTTCTTTGCTTCTGAAAACAAATTAGGAGTGAGCTTGACGAATCTAAAACCCTGGAGCATTTGAAAGTTTAAGCCTCATCGGTCCAGTGCCACGACCCTCTGCTGTCCCCGATGTTCATTTATCTCCGTCTCCCCGCAGCCGTCGCTCGTGCTGCCGCTTGGTGATGATGTATTTGAAGAACTCGTAGACGGACCAGCTGATGGCGGTAGACGGCATCTGATAGATAATCCTCGCTTGGACGCCTTTGAAAAACGCCGGCACGCCCCCCATCCTGTACACAGTCCGACACGCCTCGGTCAAACCGGAGATATGCCGACTCCCAGCGGCCGCTCCCACCGCTGCCGTCGCCGCCTCTGCCTGGATCACGTGGATAGCCTGAGCTTCCTGCGTGTTCAGCAGGGTTTTACACACGTCCAGAGGCGTGGTGACGGCGGCCGCGATGGCTCCAGCGAGAGCTCCGGACACCACGTGAGAGGAAGGGTTGTACTGTCTGTGGGGGTTCAGGAGCTCCTGCAGGTACTCGTACGTCATGAAGTGAAGCGCCTGGAAGGGCACGTTCATGGTGAGCTGCGTGGTGTAGCTGCGGTAGAAAGCCGCCGGGCCGTCGTGTCTCCACAGGGAACCCATGCAGTGAAGAACGCCTCGATACGGAGAGTTAAACATCTGCATTCGCTGCTTCACCACTGCAGGGAGACGAGAGAGTTAGAAACCTTGACATGAACTAGTTGTAATAGGGGAGCACAGGGAGAGGGGAAATGTTATGTTGTTAAAACATATTTCTTTGGTGGATGTGTTAACATGTGGAGCCACAGGTGAGTCTGGAGCTCCCCCTAGTGTCCAGATGGTCCAACAACACCCTCAGAATGATTCCATAAGTGTCTTTGTAGAAAAAGGTTATGAACGTCACTTGAAGGACACCAGCAGGATGTCTTTGATGTTTCTCACCTCAGGCCATCACGATTAGAATTGATTATTAACTTTCTCTGTGCTTTTATTTAAGTCGTTGGTATGTAAGCTGAGAAATACACAGATATGTTGCTACATGATTAAGGTGAGAGTAATGTCACCCATGGAGAGACGGGTGTTATCTGCGCAGTAACTACTCTGCGACATTCGAGTACGTATGCGGGTGCAGTGTTTTTACCTTCTGCTGGGTTCATGATGGCGTCGTGCAGCACGGTCGCCATGCAGCCCGCCGCTCCTACAGGGAAACAGTGGAGGGGAAGTTAGCGCCTGACAAAACTCCTACATCGTCACCGAAAAGACAGTCAGATTTTCATTTTGTGTATAAATGTATGCTTTTCTAACGTTCATCCAACACGTTTAACATTTTCAAAAATGAGGGAAGACTTGAAGAACTGTAGTGAACGAACACATCGGCAAAACATCCATAATAGAATTTGTGAAGTACAATTGCAGTCTCATTTATCCAGTCGTTTCAAAACGTCCCATTTCCCTATAGTGAGGGTTTTTAGCGTCGATGGGAAGTAGGGTTGCCAGAAACTGACCATGATCAAAATCGATTATTCGGCAGCCCTGGCGAATAATAATCGATTATTCGACCGACCGACCCGGTGGTGTGACCAATGACCATTTACAATTATTAGCATTAGTCTATATTTTGGTTGAAACTGAGCCAGAAAAAAACAAAAACATAAAAAATAATTAAAAAAATATATAAATAAAATCGATTTTTAAAAATAATATTCGACTATGGAGACTGTAACGAATATTCGAATAATCACTGGCATCCCTAATGGGAAGTAGTGAGCCTGCAAACGGATAAATGACACTTGTATTTTACTGAACAAACAGATTGTTTATAAATTAATTTTATATTTGTTTCAAGTTTCTTTCAGGCCACCAGGTGCTGGGTCTGAGCCCCAGTATCTGGGCCGTTAGCTTTGGGCCGTTAGCTTTGGGTCGCCAATAAAGTGATTATTTTAACGTAGTTTTGTTGTTGAACGCAACCGCGATTCCCTTCAAATTCATCAAGACTTTTCTCTGTTTGTGGATTCTTCCTTCACCACAGGAGAACAATAACGTTGTTTCAACATTCACGGTAAAACTGAGTACGTAACCGATACAAAAATAAAACATAACGTTGTAGGTATACAAGTATTTCTTTAAGCAAGTGCCATAAAAGTAGTTGCTTGCATTTTTCCGGATGTGTAATTAAGTAGATCATCTGTTTATACATCATTTAGAATCAGTAATATTTTTGTATATTAATTTGACACTGTTCGGGGCTCAACGCCAACTTTTAAAAGTGGTTGCCAGGCTGGTAACCAGGCATCAGCTTTTGGTTGCCAACACTGAAAATACGGTTTCCATTTTTAGCACCTTATATTTTAAATAATTAAGATACTATACAGTTATACATCAACTTAATAATGAACATGTGACACAAAAGAATGTTCAAATGCATTACAATAAGTAATTAAGACAATTATTTGAAACTTAAGCGGTAGGAAACTTGTCCACCCTCAATGGCTGGTATACTAAATACCAGCAGTGCAGCTGTTGTCCTGTTCTTCACAGATCCCCCACAAAGGAATTGAGCAAGTCACTAGTTTATTTTTCATCTGTTGCCTCCCTTTCAAATGTGGGTTGTCTTGACCTCTGTGCTGACCTCTGTGCTGACCCCCACCATAGATCCACTGGCCCTTCAGCAGTGAAGTCTTGGGTTGGCCAGACTCATACATTTCTAATGTTAAATAAATGAAAACCATTCACAGTTAAGAATTACATATTAATTATTAATGCTGTAAATTACCTTTAATACGTCTAACTATATTTAAAATGTGTTACCTGTTTATAGAAGTGATTATATTTTGATGCCAATATTTCCTTATGTTAAAGTTTCGTTTTGCACTTTTATTTTGGTAGTAATAAGATCGGGACTCTTATTTTGAAGGAACTTTTACCAGAAGTGAATGCACAACGGAGCAGAAGCAGAATGTACATATATATTTCGCCTCCCAAGACTTTACACATTTCCCCTTTGCTTTTCGTTCGGGTTCATCTTGCGCTTTATCAGTTGAATCACTTTGAACATTCGTTTGAGATGTTGGCTGAACTTTTTACCCCACAGTCAAACAACTTAAATTTGCGTCGCCATTTTTTGTAAAACAAACACGCACGCGAGTAAACGTGCATCGCTTTCTGGCTCCGTAATCACAACAATGCACGTGCAACTCAAGTATCAGGTTCCGACTGCTCACAACAATAATTAAATATCACTCTTAAAACAAATAATTAACATCTATCTATTTTGGGGTGCACATTTTGCTGTCCTTATTTCTTCATGTTAAAAAGTGGTTGCCACTGATGGTGGTGGTTGACATTTTTTCTGAATGGTTGCCAATGGCAACCGTTACTGTCGAGCCCTGCCGTTACATTTTTGTATTATTGTTTTACGCATTCGAAATAAATCAAAATCAAATCATTTTAGGGGTTATGCAAAATTTGAGCATGAATGAACATTTTAGTTTAGTTGGTCGCCGCCTGATCTCTCCGTCCGTACACACAAACTGAAAGACTAATAAAGTTGACTTTGACTCACCGTTAGCGAAGTGGCTGTTGGCTCCGGGGTGAATGGCGTCGCTGAGCGAGAGCTTGATCTTCTCGTAGCAGGCGAAGTAGAGAGCGTGCGCAGGCCCCGCCCCCACGGCCAGCACGTTCACGCCTCTGATTGGCCGCCACACGCCCTCCGTCCGCACGATCTGCCGCAGCCCGTCCATCACGTTCCTGTAGCGAGCGCCGGGCTCCGGGTGGAGGCTCTGCATCCGAGTCTGAAGAGAGAGAGGGGGGGACAGAGAGACGTCAATACATTTGATATCGACCTCAACTTGATGAATCGTTTCTTTCTAGCAGCATGTAAACTAGGCATCGCACGAAATACAAATATATTTTGTTATGTTATTTTTATTATTACAATTTTGTATTAGTGTGTGCTAGGGCTGTACCCGAATATCCGTTCGTTGGAGTACTATTCGGTTTTCAATTTCCTTATTCTGCGGCTGCCAAATTGAATTGATTGAAATCTCCAATATCAACGTAAGAGCTTGTCTCGGGGGGGTGCTAACACTTAACCATAAACGTTATCGTTTACTTTCTCCGTCTTTATATGTAGATATTACTTTTTCTCCATTAATCTCCGTCACGTTGTTTCCATAGCAACAACAACAACTTCCTGTCAACAGCGGTAACTCTCCTTCAAAATAAAAGCATGTCCATACAAAATAGGAAGCCAAGCCAAATTACACTTAAGACACAACTGCCACGAAAGTAACAAACACAATGCGATATCCTTTTCCATTTCAAAGAACACAAATTGGGTTACGTTAACAAATAACTATAAAACAACAATACTGTAGAACAGGGGTCGGCAACCCCTGGCACCTGCACACTAGGAATAAGTGTGCAAAATATTTAAATTGTATTTTCGGATCCTGAACGAGACCGCCGCCAGAGCGAGACTCCCCATTACCTGCACGCAACGCAGCTCTCTCTATCTCCAGGTGACTTTCTGCCGCTTCCCTCCGTGGTGCCGGCCGTTTCACCGCGGAGGAAAGCACTTCACTCATGTCAGCACCCATAAGCAACAAGCTTCAGGTTCAATAACCACTTTAGCTTAATGAGAGGCGAGAGGCCACACACACACACACACACACACACACACACACACACACACACACACACACACACACACACACACACACACACACACACACCACACACACACACACACACACACACACACACACACACACACACACACACACACACACACACACACACACACACACACACACACACACACACACACACACACACACACACACACACACACACACACACACACACACACACACACACACACACACACACACACACACACACACACACACACACACACACACACATTAACGTAAGTATAAGACCCGAGTACTTATTCACCCTTAGATTTATGATTCCACGTCTCGCAACGACCGTCATTGAACCTGTGCATGACTGTACAGAGATTGCGCAATCCTCAAACTTCCCATCACATGCAATGAGGGAAAAGCCCCCCCCCCCCCCTCAGGGTAACTTTCAGTATTCAGAGCACGGGTGGCTCTTCCCGTTTCTGGGAAATGGAAACTCCCATTGGAAAGTCTTTCACAGTGTGAGCTAGGGCTGTGCGATTATGGCAAAAATCATAATCACGATTATTTGGGTCAATAATTGATATCACGATTATATTGACCATTTATTGAACTTTAAAACAAATAATATTTTACCAATAAAAAAGAACACATATGTTGGAGCGCACTTCCAAAACCATACTAAACATATTAATAATATGATAAATAAAAATAAATTAGACCAAAATAAATGAAATCAAATTTGATGCAGTGCACTGTCACAACCTGCTGAACACTCCTTAACATATAGCCAACATTTTGGTAAAACATATTCAACATATTCCACTCAGTTAAACGTTGAAGGCTGGCCAACCGTCATGGTCCAGAAGTAACAGGAAATAAATGTTGAACTACAATTTAAGACCAAATAAAAATGTTTAGGCCACCATGGCACATGCTGGTAGGGCTGCTCATGTCGTCTCTTAAAGATTGTTTGCAAGAAACACCAGCCTGTTGACATGGTCTGGTTTCAGAGATGAGCGCAGGCAGGTGACAAGCCACCTGTACTGAAGACCCTCAGCCACGCCCCGACACATGGGGTGACGCCGGCCAATCACAAAGCTTTGATGCGTTCAAGTGCATTATTCTGGCACAGGAAGATTATGTTACAGGACATTAACGATAAAACTGAATATTGTTGTTCTATTTTTAGACACATCTCGCGATCGACTGGTCGGGCACCCCTGGGCTCGACCATAGGTCCGTTGTGGTGGCAAAGTAGTCAGCTGAAGCCACATCTCTCTCAACTTCCCCACGGCATTTGTCATATAGTGCAGGCAGCGCAGACCTGCTGAAATAATACCGAGACGGCATCGCGTAACGCTTGTCCAACGTGTTGACAAGTTGCTTGAAGCCCTGGTTGCTAACAGTGCTAACTGGGCACATGTCTTTAGCGATGTGAAACGTAACGACAAAGTACTTTCAAATAGGGGAAATAGTTTTAACGAGTTGCTGCTCTTGTTCCGACATCTTCGCTCGCGCTGAGCACTCACAACACCTGTCACTCACAGGTGGGCTTTTAGGGAGGGGCGAAAGCGCACCCAGCAAAATAATCGTATTTTGTCAATTATGCTGTTTTCATAATACACACACACACACACACACACACACACACACACACACACACACACACACACACACACACACACACACACACACACACACACACACACACACACACACACACACACACACACACACACACACACACCACACACACACACACACACACACACACACACACACACACACACACACACACACACACACACACACACACACACACACACACACACACACACACACACACACACACCACACACACACACACACACACACACACCACACACACACACACACACACACACACACACACACACACACACACACACACACACACACACACACACACACACACACACCCACACACACACACACAATGAGGGCAAAGCCCCTGCCTCCGCCTCCCCCCCCCCACACACACACACATTAACGTAAGTATAAGACCCGAGTACTTATTTCACCTTAGATTTATGATTCCACGTCTCGCAACGACCGTCATTGAACCTGTGCATGACTGTACAGAGATTGCGCAATCCTCAACTTCCCATCACATGCAATGAGGGAAAAGCCCCCCCCCCCCCTCAGGGTAACTTTCAGTATTCAGAGCCGGGTGGCTCTTCCCGTTTCTGGGAAATGGAAACTCCATTGGAAAGTCTTTCACAGTGTGAGCTAGGGCTGTGCGATTATGGCAAAAATCATAATCACGATTATTTGGGTCAATAATTGATATCACGATTATATTGACCATTTATTGAACTTTAAAACAAATAATATTTTACCAATAAAAAAGAACACATATGTTGGAGCGCACTTCCAAAACCATACTAAACATATTAATAATATGATAAATAAAAATAAATTAGACCAAAATAAATGAAATCATATTGATGCAGTGCACTGTCACAACCTGCTGAACACTCCTTAACATATAGCCAACATTTTGGTAAAACATATTCAACATATTCCACTCAGTTAAACGTTGAAGGCTGGCCAACCGTCATGGTCCAGAAGTAACAGGAAATAAATGTTGAACTACAATTTAAGACCAAATAAAAATGTTTAGGCCACCATGGCACATGCTGGTAGGGCTGCTCATCTCGTCTCTTAAAGATTGTTTGCAAGAAACACCAGCCTGTTGACATGGTCTGGTTTCAGAGATGAGCGCAGGCAGGTGACAAGCCACCTGTACTGAAGACCCTCAGCCACGCCCCGACACATGGGGTGACGCCGGCCAATCACAAAGCTTTGATGCGTTCAAGTGCATTATTCTGGCACAGGAAGATTATGTTACAGGACATTAACGATAAAACTGAATATTGTTGTTCTATTTTTAGACACATCTCGCGATCGACTGGTCGGGCACCCCTGGGCTCGACCATAGGTCCGTTGTGGTGGCAAAGTAGTCAGCTGAAGCCACATCTCTCTCAACTTCCCCACGGCATTTGTCATATAGTGCAGGCAGCGCAGACCTGCTGAAATAATACCGAGACGGCATCGCGTAACGCTTGTCCAACGTGTTGACAAGTTGCTTGAAGCCCTGGTTGCTCACAGTGCTAACTGGGCACATGTCTTTAGCGATGTGAAATGTAACGACAAAGTACTTTCAAATAGGGGAAATAGTTTTAACGAGTTGCTGCTCTTGTTCCGACATCTTCGCTCGCGCTGAGCAACTCACAGGTGGGCTTTTAGGGAGGGGCGAAAGCGCACCCAGCAAAATAATCGTATTTTGTCAATTATGCTGTTTCATAATCGTCGCAAAACCAACCACACACACACACACACACACACACACACCAACACAACCACAACCACACACACACACACACACACACACACACACACACAACCACACACACACACACACACACACACACACACACACAAAACACAACACACACACACACACACACACACACACACCACACACACACACACACACACCAACACCACCACACACACACACAACACACAACACACACACACCACAACACAAACACACAACACACCCACACACCCAACACACACACACACAACAACACACACACACACACACACACACACACACACACACACACACCACACCACACACACACACACCACACCACACACACACACTTACTTTCACCCTTAGATTTATGATTCCACGTCTCGCAACGACCGTCATTGAACCTGTGCATGACGTACAAAGATTGCGCAATCCTCAAACCTTCCCATCACATGCAATGAGGGAAAAGCCCCCCCCCCCCCTCAGGGTAACTTTCAGTATTCAGAGCGCGGGTGGCTCTTCCCGTTTCTGGGAAATGGAACCTCCCGTTGGAAAGTCTTTCAGTGTGAGCCGTGTGCTCCAGTCCAGCGGGGGTTGTTTGTGTGCCACGATGGAGCTTTAGAAGGAAGTCAACATGCAAATTAATCCTATTTAATGTCATTTATGGTAGAAAGCGGTACAGTACGTTGCAACACATCTTAGAATCAAGAGTCCTGCGAGAAATACAATGTGTTTTTCTAGAAATCAAGGAAACACAGAGGGGAGTAATTAGGTGTGGTTCGGTATGGATGCATCTCATTACACTGGATGCTGTGACCCTAACCTGATTTTAGTAATTTAGAGAAAGATGTCATATTATACTATTTAACTTTTGTGAAGCTAAATGTCAAGTTTCTCAGCAATTTCTGTAATAAATGTTATATTTATTTCTAAAGTAAGCTCCACCTGTATTATCGTGATATAAACACACTTGTCACAGTATTTCTCTCCATGTGGAAACCACTCGGATGTATTTAAGTTATAATACTCTTTTGCATTTCTTTAAGTTAAACAAATAATATTGGTGCAATAGAAGTCACTTGTTTCCCACGAGAGGTACATTACACACTTCTCTAACCGTTTTACTTTATCTAAATGTGTGGGATTTCCTCTGACGAGCACAGATGAGACTTATTGAGCCGATACAGTTCAGCCCAAAAAGGAATCGGGTCTCAATATATGAATACTAACACAGAGGGTTATCTGTAGGGATGGGTATCGCTAAGGTTTTTAACGGTACTACTACTTTTATCGATACCGCTTATCGGTCCGGTCTTTTAACGGTTCTTTTGGAGAGAAAAAAAAACTAACATTGCTTTTTATTTAAATGAAATACATAATATTTCACATCAAAAGAAACAACGTTTTAACAAATCGTATTAAATAATCTGACATAACACCTGACGTGGAAACGTTACTCGTGGACGGGGGGGGGCTACAGAGATACTAGAGAGACAGTGGAACCCGGTGCATTCCTCCGTCTGGATCTGGAGCACTTTTGATACATGTTTAGACACATTGCAACGAGCATCGAGACGGTAAAGTGTCACCTCGGAGCGCGTTCTCTCCGCCACCTCCTCCGTGTGTGTGTGTGTGTGTGTGTGTATGTGTGTGTGTTGCTGCATGTAGCAGCTGCGTGTGTGTAAACTGTCCCGCCCCCTCGCGGGGAAGAGAGAGATCTCTCGCCTGGATTGGAAAGATCGAAAATACTAAAGACACGCATTTTGCAGTCTTTTTGCGTATTAGAAACGGAGCTGGCGACACTAAAACTGCAATATAATGTCTGTGTAGCAATAATACATATATTTTGTACATGTCTCCAGTACCGATAAAAAGACCGCTAACGTCGGAGCTTAACGGTACCACAGTCTTTAACGATTCAGCCCCGGGGCTCGGTACCCATCCCTAGTTACGTGTCCATGTTGCTTTCATCAAAACAAAGAAGTAGGGCTGAGCAATTAATCGTATTTTAATCGCAATTACGATTTTGACCTGCCACAATTACGAAAACAACATAATCGAAAAAAACGATTATTTTGCTTTGCTAGGTTGTGAACATATTTGATCTAATTCATTTGTATTTATCATATTTATATATGTTTAGTAGCTTGTGGAAGTGCGCTCCAAAATATTTGTTGATCTTGTTTACTGGTATTTATTTAAATGTATCATTTATTTTTGTACTGGTTTTTTCAGTTGAATAATACGTTCAGGGTGATCAACAGTTAAAAAGATACTGTTCAAGTTATTATTTGTTTTAAAGTTCAATAAATGGATGTTTTCAAATGAATAATCGTGACATCATTTATTGACCAAGATAATCGTGATTATGATTTTTGCGATAACCGAGCAGCCCTGGAGAGAAGGTATCTGACGCAGCAGACGGTCCGTAGATGTTGAGATATGGCAGTAAACGGAGTATCTCTTGACCCATTCTCTTTTTTGGCAAAGTACAGCAACTGAAGCCAGGCTGGTGCTTTTGTTCCGCTAAAAGGCATCAAGAACGAGGAAGCTTCGACTCGCCCTTGTGACAAATTATGTTGTTCATTACCAACTATTACTAAGAGGGAATGCACACTTAAACTTCCGTATAAGCTGCACTTTGCTTGGTAACAAAAAGGTCAGGGGGCTTGATAGGAAGACAAAACAACGATACTAGCGTCTGACATTCGTCTATTTTCTTTGCAGTGGAATCAGAGTACACGCAGGAATCCTGAAGTCAAATGTAAAACCTTTTAAGACGCTTTCCATACATTTTAAGACCTCATCTCCACTTGGAGTTCTAACCGGTTACCATGGCGACACACTTTACCTCACATCGACTATATACAGTATTGATTGTCCTTCCTCCTTATCTTCCAACCATTTGGACGCAGACTTGCATTTCCCCATAACGATGTTGCTTAGCAACCGGCGTAAACAGACCTCCGCGCAGCAGTGAGCATGCGATGTCCTGTTCAGATGACGACACACCCAACGGGATGCCAGAAATAAACTACACAGAATCACACTACACACCTACGCCATGACTACATTCAGGCAGACTGTAGAACACAACCTCTCTGGACCATTCATATACTTATTGAAAACAAGATACAAAATGTAAAACCTTGGACAATGCCGTTTAATACTTTTAATAGCCTTAATTTTCGCTAAATTGATTTATCAGCTTTTAAGACCCCGCGGACCCCCTGAAACTGAAAATCTAGTAAGTGATAACTAAGATTTCATTATCTTCGCAGTGACTGAAGCTATGGATGTTGTCCTTTAGTTACCAGACAACACGGTGCCTTTTATTTTAGGAAAGTCTGAGAAATTAAACATCCGCATAGCAATCACAATATACAAAGTGTTATATTCCAGCTTCATTACACGGTGCGCCTTCGATAGCAAATCAGACTGCTAAGTTAATATGACATGCATCCTTACAGACGTCATAGTCACATCAATTTGAACGTATTAACCTGTATCTTTCCAATTCTGATTACATTTAGTGTTTTCTGTCGAGTAATGTTCGTCAAATAGGTGTTTTGTGAGGTACAGGAGGCGTGTGGCGCAGTGGGTAGAGCGTAGGTGTTCGGGCTCAGGGGGGCACAGGTTCAAACCCCACTGCAGTCAGCATGTCGTGGTGTCCCTGAGACCCTTCACCCCAAATGGCTCCTGTGGGGATTGCCTACATTGAGTATGTAAGTCGCTTTGGATAAAAGCGTCTAACAAGTAATGTACATCACGCCGGCTGATAATGACCAAATCAGTAATTGATTAAAACGTTAAACCCTACACTATGAAAAGGACATCTAGTTGAAATGTTAAAGAACTTTTCGTCAGGCATTACACTTAAAAATGCCCTTAAATAGAGTGCGTTTGTGTCTTTTCACTCCCTTTATCTAATAGTAGTAATGGGGAAGTGTAACCCAGGAATAGTCCGTCGTATACTTTGACTTTTTGGTTTGGTCAAAGGTGCAAATTAATTAACGTTACAAGCCCGATAAGACCAGGAGAACACGTCTTTTGGTGCATATTATTAAAGTAAAAACCCCCGAGCAACAAGGAAACTGTGTCTGAAATGATCGGAAGCAATAGAACTGTGTTGTCTTTGAAGGAACAGGAAACTAAGATAGTGAAAATAAAGAACTCTTGAGGAAGTGAACATTACTGGAATATAAAAAAGGGATCTTGAAGACGTACTTCTACAAATATTTTGCAATGCACTTCCTCCTTGTACTTCGCCTTTGTGGCCGAAACCATCTTGACTAAAGGGGAAGAGAAAAGTTACGACGCATTTAAAAAGAAAGGTCAATAAAAATCTACAAAGAATTCAATCGGATTAGCGTCGGACACCGCCCTGTAAACAAGAGGCGATCAGGTTCAAATGGTTTTGCCAAAAGGAGAAACGTATGAACTCGAGGAGATTATACGGAAGGTTTTGCCTGTGACTTTCATTTTATGTGGCCCCACAAGAGCTTGCAAAGAATATAATATGTTTATTATACGGTTACATGAACTACATGTCCCACAATGCATCTCGAATTTGACTTATTTCTCAGAATTTGCCTTTTTTTAATCTTCAAAATAAGCCTTTTTCTTAGAATGTTACTTTTTTCTTTCATTTCACTTCTTTTTTTGTGACTTTTTTTCTCCAGAATTTGGCTTTTCTTTTCAAATCATTTTGTGACATTCTCACTGAAGAGACTTGCAATTATTTGCCTTAGACTTCTGCTCTCAGACGCAGTTAATTATGAAGTTATTACCGTATCCGATAAAAATCCAATGCAGAGGCAATAATGTAATATATTATTTAATACATATAAATGTATATTTTATATAGTCTTAAAGTTACAACCGGCCCTTTGAGTACAACCATAATGCTAATGTGGCCCGAGATTAAATTAAGTTTGACACCCCTGGTTTAGAGTAACAAATACACAGACTTATACAAGACTGACTGATAAGACAACTGTGTACAATGTCTGCCAAGCCAGTATGTGTGTTATTTACAAGAATTCCTTCACTTGTATGATACAGATTGACCGTCTACTGACTACCCATCTGTGTTAATCATTTACTATTTTTCATCTTTTTACATGGACTTTCCACATGACTGGCTCAAATACTATTTGACACAGTGATGAAATACAAACTTCTACGATACATATATTCTGTTAGTTAACATAACCTATACTAATTTGTTTTAAATGTGGAACGTCTGATAACTCCTATTGCTTAAAGGAAATCTTTGTTATTTCAGTATTTGCCAAAGCGTGTCCTACGAATATTTACATGAATTAGTAGGACGATATCATACCATAACAACAACAATATCTGTAGAAAACTTGAGTTACAAAGCTATTTCCAACTTATCTTAGAAGAGTGAAAACGTGTTGGGGTTAGATTCAGTGGTGTAAAGTAATTAAGTACATTACCAAGTACTATTTTGAGGTACTTTACTTGAGTATTTCCATTTCCTGCTACGTTGTACTTCTACTTCATGGCATTACAATTAGCTGCAGCTCTACCCACTTTGATAACACTCTAATGCATCAATAATCAGAACCCAAACACGTCATATATATTATTCTAAAATGGGCCAATCTGCATAATTGGTACTTTTACTTTTGGTTCTTTAAATATATTTGGATGCCAATACAAAATATATTTAGTAGCACTTTGATTGCAGGACTTTTACTTGTCACAGAGTATGTTGAAACTGTTGTACATCCACTTTAAATTAAGCATAAGACCGGAGTACTTCTTCCACCCTTAGATTTATGATTCCACGTTAAAACCAAAAGGTGACATGTAAGTTTAGGGGGTGTCCGATAATGGATCCACCACTGCTTTAGCTAGTAGACTACACATGTAGCATTGTAGCTAAGTGAGACTAGAAGCCAATGTCACATCGTTATTTTTACATAAAATGACAACAGAAAACGCTGTACTTTGGTAAACACACCCACGTCATTCCATCTTCTGTTTGAGCTATTTTTTGTAATATAACTTGCTGTTCAGGTAATTTTAGTTAGTTAACTGACCTCTGATAACAAGGTTACCCCCCGTTAGCTTGAAGGCAAACGTTATTCAAGCTCAGCCTTATATTGCGGCCTACTGTGGGTTTAACGCCGGCCGTTGAAGCCGATTTAAATTAACGGCCGTTGTGGCCAAATGGTGGTACTACAACTGCCGTGACGTCATTTTGGCCAAAAAAGACTCAAAATCTCAACTACGCATGCTCTATGGGCCTACATACGGGTACTTTGGAAGACTATTTTTGGCTTCATGCACCACTTAGCAACTGTCCATGTATCCCCAGTTCTTTTTAACATCCATGGTTTAAATAACCAGTGATTGGGTTCAATGTGACCAAATCTAGGCCTGCACAAGAAGAAGGAGGAATGTTGTATATATATATATATATTAGTTGCATTACCTTGACACAGTCGATGGGGTACATAAGGCAATGCTCCATGATTCCAGCCACGGATCCAGCCAGCATGTGTGTGCTGGTAGCGGATCCCTGAGGAAGCCCTTCATAGTCTATTTCTGGTTCCACGGAGGTCTCCACACGATGCACAACTGGGGTAAAGTCCGGTTCCCCTGGCATTCTCGATGAAAGAGAGCCGACAAATCCCCCCGTGGCGTCCAGCAGTCTGTTGCCCATCCATCGAAACTCTGCCCCGGCTGCAGCGCTCGAAACCCGGCTGTCGACGCCTGGTGTTTCCATGGCGGTTCTCCGGGACACAAACGCCTCCGCTTCCATTTTTGGTGGTGGAAAATAATATAGTCCGCCGCTTAAAGTGGGTTAAAATCGAGGAGTCCTAGCGACCCGCCGGGTGATGTGAAGTCTTCCCGGCTGTATAATGTATCCGCCCGGCCGGAGAACGCTCTTGGCGGGTCGCTATTTACTGCGCGGCGGGCAGCTGTGGAGGGTCGGGAAACCGGGAGGAGAGGCAGAAGGATTTGTCCACACTCAGGGACGAAGCTGATTGGTCAGGTAGCCTGTCAATAAAATATGTGTTATTTGATTGGCTACTTCTGTCCTAGAAGAGGCGGGTTGATACAGAGGGCGGAGAGATATGTAACAATCAAAGCCTAAGCTGATTGGACAAGTCTGCCTGTCAATCAAAGATCTGTTATTTGATTGGCTACTTCTGTCCAATAAGAGGCGGGTTGATCGAGAGGGTGGGGTTTTAAAACGAAGGTTTTCTTACGCTCAAAGGCCGAAGCTGATTGGACAAGCCGAGTGTCGATCATTGATATTTCCTTTGATAGGCCACTTCTAAAAAAGAGGGCGGGTAGATACAGAGGGCGGTGTGTTCAGCGTAATGGGTGGAGACGATTTTATAACAGCAGGAGGTCACATGTGATTCGGGAAGGATGTTAAACAGGACGTCCGAAATTGGAATTGTGACCATAACAAAGCGAATTACAAGTGTATACATTGACGGGATGGATCATTGAGTGTTCTTGCATTTTAATGTTGTGAGTTTTGTTGTACCTCGGGACTATGGGAAACAGTATTTCGATCTTTCTGTGTGTACAAAACATATGTTGAGATTGACTATAACGTTGACTTTGATTGGGTGCAGCAATTATGAAGACACAACGAACTGCTTGATATCTCAAAGGCTTTAGTTTGCACCATAGCTAAAGTGATTAGGGCAATTAAAACATCTTCCAAGGCTCATCCAACAATGCAATTATATACTGAGGACATATTAAAAAATAAAGACATTAAATAGGGCAGTACAAAAGTGCAAGAGACATAACGGTGGAAGTGAAATCGAGAAATAAGAAAATTATTTGCATTAAAACAAATAAGGTAAAAGGGTCAGTATGTAAAATTGAAATGCAAATCACCTGATTTATGAAAAGTCAATCTGTTAACTAAAATAAAAAAGTTTCTTAACTTCTACAAAATCTTTTCAAATGTCAGATTGGATACCCACTTTGTTTTATCATAAGGCTTAATGTTACCCTTTACAAGTTAAATAAAAACTTGAAAAGTATTACAGTTATTGCAATTTTTGGGGGTTGTTACCAAAAGCAAAAAACATACATGAGTTCTGACTTTAATCTCAGAATATATTGAGGTAAACACTTAAATTGTCTCAAAGTCAGAATTCTGAGATTCACAAAAGAAATCTGAGGGAAAAAAATCTGAATTGTTGAACATTTTTTGGGGAATTCTGAGAAAAAGTAACACTTTTGAGTGAAAAAAAGTCAGATTTCTGAGAAAACAGAGTCAGAATTCTGAGATTTGAACAGGTACTGTACACCCCTGATGTTACCCTGTACAATTTCAATTCATCTAGAAAAATATTAAAGTTTCTGAAGCACAAGATTGTTGTCCGACAGCACCTGAATGCAGCAGGCGAATTTGATGACGTAGCTCCACCACGGGGCCGACCGGAAGTGTGTTGGATTTCCTGTTTGATCCTCTGCTTCGCCTACTTGGCTTCTTTTTAAATAAACCTCCGTGCAGAACAGCCGGATTATATACGTATTTATACATCATTTTCTGTTAAACAAACACCTTTAACCACCGTCGGATTGTACTGTCATGGCGGAGGAAAGACACATTTAGGTAAGTTTATATACATATATATTTAAATCCACTGTTAACCGTTGGTCTTAGCCGGTTTCTAACGGTTTGTTGCAACTTAACTGACATTATATTACATTACAATACATCACATGAATACAACAGAAACCAGTGCTGAAGCTAAAGTACAACATATGTTATATGTATATTAAGTGTGGTGTTTGTTTGGTCCAGCTGGCATGCTGTTTCTGTGTTTAAATGCTACTATATAACAAGGAAAATATTATATTATTTTTACGTTTTAATAGCTGGTATTGTGAAGAACATTTGAATGCATTTTGGAAGGATTTCATACAAATATAATTGGAAAATGTTTAATATAACCTAATCACGGCTAAGAACCAATCAGATTGCTTGATTTGACTTGTCCGTTTTATAAGTTGGTTTATTCTTGTAAAATGTTTTATAACTGTTGTTTGATTATATATGGATACTACACATTCATACATTCTAGCATACTACATATTTGCTATTTTATTCTATTTTATTTAACTGTACTATATATTTAATAGCTTTTACCTTATACTATATTATGACTATACAATTCAATGGTTGTATGTTACTCTACTATTACACCAATTTAACTTCCCAAATGTTTTCCGCATAAGCTCTTGTATTTTGTATGCTATTCTTATTGGAGTTTTATATCTGTTTATTTACTTCTTCTACTTTCTCTACTTATCTGTCTCGCTGTCCTCGGGCTTCTGCAACAGCTGCATTCCCTCACTGGGGATCAATACGAAATAAAGTAGTACACGTGGTCTGTGTATATTTATAGATTAGTAATGATTAACTTAATTGATCCTGATGGGAAATTGCAACTTTACACCAGCAACGTCACAGAAATGTAAAGAAATGAGTTAAATAGTATTTTAAAGCTACAGTAACTGAGTAAAGTAAACGTGTGAAGAGACACGGAACTAAAACAAAGACTGTACCCATATACACTGTACCATCAATGTTTGTGTGTTGTTGTTGTTGATTTATCTTCCCTTTGGTTTTCTGAAATACCTGTAATGTGTTTTTTATGTTGTGCTCTAAAAGGGTTAGATACTAACAGTGAACATTGTCAAAGGTGACACCTCCAAATTCCTTGTACTACATTTAAAATATAACCGTCACATTAGACAGAGAAAATCAGCAAAAACATGTATATATTTTTGTCAAAAAGGTGTTGAGATGTTTCAGCTTTTCTACATTTGTGTTCTCCCTCTTCTCTCCTTCAGGCAGAAGGAAAGTCTAAACTCTGGACCGGGTCCTGATCACTCTGCAAACACCATGAGGTGACGACTGTGACATCTTGTATTGTTGCCCACCGGGACAGATGGCAAGGTAATGAACTGATAACAGCATCCAAAGTCTCTATTACACGTGGAGTCTTTGAAGTGTTCAGGAACATGTTCTGCATGTGGAAGGGTGTGATTTGAATGGTAGCACTGACAGTCACACACCCTAAGATCGTGTTGCATGTTAGGGGACATGTGTAACACAGCTCTATAGGAACTAAGATAAGATGTACTTTATTGATCCCAATTTGGGAAATGTTTGTGTTGCAGCAGCATCAAATATGGCATGGTACAATACAAATGTAAAAGACTAGAAATAAACCACAAAGTATATATATAATATACATGTTGAATTTACAAATTAACAAAACAAATATAAAGCAAGTTATTATATATACATAAGTATGTGAGGAATGGAATATTAAATATAAAACTGAATCAGGGGTCCGCGGGGTCTTAAAAAGTATTAAAAGTTGATAAATGAAGGCTATTAAAAAGTATTAAACAGCATTTCCCAAGGTTTTACATTTTGTAGCTTGTTTTCAATAAGTATCTAAATGGTCCAGAGAGGTTGTGTTCTACAGTCTGCCTGAATGTAGTCATGGCGTAGGTGTGTAGTGAGATTCTGTGTAGTTTATTTATGGCGTCCCGTTGGGTTTGACGTCCAATCCAACTTTATTTATATAGCACTCTAAAACCTTCAGACCCAAGTGCTGTACAGAGAGATAAGCTCACACAACATAATAAAATACATTTAAAATACAAGATACAAACCAGAATAAATGTAATAATAAAAAAAAAAATAACAGCCATATAATAAAAACAATAGACATCTGAACAGGACGTCGCGCGCTCACTGCTTGATAGCGCGAAGCTCCGTTTACGCCGGTTGCTAAGCAACATCGTTATGGGGAAATGCAAGTCTGCGTCCAAATGGTTGGAAGATAAGGAGGAAGGACAATCAATACTGTATATAGTGAATGTGAGGTGAAGTGTGTTGCCAAGGCAACCGGTTAGAACTCCAAGTGGCGATGAGGTCTTAAAATGTTTGGAAAGCGTCTTGAAAAAGGTCTTTAAAGGATTTACTTTTAACTTCAGGATTCCTGCATGTACTCTGAGAATATATAAATGTAAAATGTACAGTGTGAAATAAGCAAATAGAGGGTAATTTATATCTGACAAAATACGCTTTCACATGAAGCGAGCAAAGCAATCACTCCACTGATAATCAAACACTGAATGCAGGTTCCTGATGAAATACATCACGGACCAAACATACGTTCTCTTAACATTAATGACGTGTTCTGCTGTGCTCCTCCCCCCAGGATCACGTTCTCCTGCCTGCCGGCCTCCTGGCGCTGCAGCGTGTCCCTTCTGTCTCTGGGCTGCGCTCCCAGGCAGAGGCTGCTGCTGCTGCTCTTCATCACCTCCACCCTGCTGCTGGGGACCTACCAGAGGCAGCTGTGGGGCCTGGGGACCGCAGCCGAGGCCCGGCCACCGAGGTCAACAAGTGGGTCCAACGGGTTACATATTCTCTGTCTGTTACTTTAGATGAAGACCACGGAGCCCCTCCCCACGCCCCTCAGAGAGACATCTGGTAACAAGAACACATGGAGCTCTAGAGGAGGTTCAGGTGATAAGGGGGGGGGGGGTTACCTTGTTTGCTGATTGGCTACTGGTTCCACAAGACAACACATCGTTATGACCATCATAAGTGGCCAAAATCTGATCAGCTCGTTTCAGACAGGTTTTTATAGAAATGGGATCAAAAAGAGAGAAAATCTCTTTTCAGAGTCTCTTTTCCACAGAGGGGACACATGTTGATGTAGAAGAGACATGAGAAGAGGGGACACATGTTGATGAGAGAAGAGACATGAAGAAGAGGGGACACATGTTGATGTAGAAGAGACATGAAAGAGAGGGACCACATGGTGATGTAGAAGAGACGATGAAGAAGAGGGGACACATGTTGATGTAGAGGAGACATGAAGAAGAGGGGACACATGTTGATGTAGAAGAACATGAAGAGAGGGGACACATGTTGATGTCGAAGAGACATGAAGACGTGGGGACACATGTTGATGTAGAAGAGACATGAAGAAGAGGGGACACGTGATGATGTAGAAGAGACATGAAGAAGAGGGGACACATGTTGATGTAGAAGAGACATGAAGAAGAGGGGACACGTGATGATGTAGAAGAGACATGAAGAAGTGGGGACACATGTTGATGTAGAAGAGACATGAAGAAGAGGGGACACGTGATGATGTAGAAGAGACATGAAGAAGAGGGGACACGTGTTGATGTAGAAGAGACATGAAGAAGAGGGGACACGTGTTGATGTAGAAGAGACATGAAGAAGAGGGGACACGTGTTGATGTAGAAGAGACATGGAGAAGAGGGGACACATGTTGATGTAGAAGAGACATGGAGAAGAGGGGACACGTGTTGATGTAGAAGAGACATGAAGAAGAGGGGACACATGTTGATGTAGAAGAGACATGAAGAAGAGGGGACACATGTTGATGTAGAAGAGACATGAAGAAGAGGGGACACATGTTGATGTAGGAGAGACATGAAGAAGAGGGGACACATGTTGATGTAGAAGAGACATGAAGAAGAGGGGACACATGTTGATGTAGAAGAGACATGAAGAAGAGGGGACACATGTTGATGTAGAAGAGACATGAAGAAAGGGACACATGTTGATGTAGAAGAGACATGAAGAAGAGGGGACACATGTTGATGTAGGAGAGACATGAAGAAGAGGGGACACATGTTGATGTAGAAGAGACATGAAGAAGAGGGGACACATGTTGATGTAGAAGAGACATGAAGAAGAGGGGACACATGTTGATGTAGAAGAGACATGAAGAAGAGGGGACACATGTTGATGTAGAAGAGACATGAAGAAGAGGGGACACGTGTTGATGTAGAGGAGACATGAAGAAGAGGGGACACATGTTGATGTAGAAGAGACATGAAGAAGAGGGGACACATGTTGATGTAGAAGAGACATGAAGAAGAGGGGACACATGTTGATGTAGAAGAGACAAGAAGAAGAGGGGACACATGTTGATGTAGGAGAGACATGAAGAAGAGGGGACACATGATGATGTAGAAGAGACATGAAGAAGAGGGGACACATGATGATGTAGAAGAGACATGAAGAAGAGGGGACACATGATGATGTGGAAGAGACATGAAGAAGAGGGGACACATGTTGATGTAGAAGAGACATGAAGAAGAGGGGACACATGATGATGTAGAAGAGACATGAAGAAGAGGGGA
Source organism: Chaenocephalus aceratus (assembly GCA_023974075.1). Lineage (NCBI taxonomy): Eukaryota > Metazoa > Chordata > Actinopteri > Perciformes > Channichthyidae > Chaenocephalus > Chaenocephalus aceratus. The sequence goes on from JAMFTG010000488.1 coordinate 52,914, forward strand.
CACATGATGATGTAGAAGAGACATGAAGAAGAGGGGACACATGATGATGTAGAAGAGACAAGAAGAAGAGGGGACACATGATGATGTAGAAGAGACATGAAGAAGAGGGGACACATGATGATGTAGAAGAGACATGAAGAAGAGGGGACACATGATGATGTAGAAGAGACAAGAAGAAGAGGGGACACATGTTGATGTAGAAGAGACATGAAGAAGAGGGGACACATGTTGATGTAGAAGAGACATGAAGAAGAGGGGACACATGTTGATGTAGAAGAGACATGAAGAAGAGGGGACACGTGATGATGTAGAAGAGACAAGAAGAAGAGGGGACACATGTTGATGTAGAAGAGACATGAAGAAGAGGGGACACGTGTTGATGTAGAAGGGACACGTGTTGATGTAGAAGAGACATGAAGAAGAGGGGACACATGATGATGTAGAAGAGACAAGAAGAAGAGGGGACACATGTTGATGTAGAAGAGACATGAAGAAGAGGGACACGTGTTGATGTAGAAGGGACACGTGTTGATGTAGAAGAGACATGAAGAAGAGACGACACATGTTGATGTAGAAGAGACATGAAGAAGAGGGGACACATGTTGATGTAGAAGAGACATGAAGAAGAGGGGACACGTGTTGATGTAGAAGAGACATGAAGAAGAGGGGACACGTGTTGATGTAGAAGGGACACGTGTTGATGTAGAAGAGACATGAAGAAGAGGGGACACATGTTGATGTAGAAGAGACATGAAGAAGAGGGGACACATGTTGATGTAGAAGAGACATGAAGAAGAGGGGACACGTGATGATGTAGAAGAGACATGAAGAAGAGGGGACACGTGTTGATGTAGGAGAGACATGAAGAAGAGGGGACACGTGTTGATGTAGAAGAGACATGAAGAAGAGGGGACACGTGTTGATGTAGGAGAGACATGAAGAAGAGGGGACACGTGTTGATGTAGAAGAGACATGAAGAAGAGGGGACACGTGTTGATGTAGGAGAGACATGAAGAAGAGGGGACACGTGTTGATGTAGAAGAGACATGAAGAAGAGGGGACACGTGTTGATGTAGAAGAGACATGAAGAAGAGGGGACACGTGTTGATGTAGGAGAGACATGAAGAAGAGGGGACACGTGTTGATGTAGAAGAGACATGAAGAAGAGGGGACACGTGTTGATGTAGGAGAGACATGAAGAAGAGGGGACACGTGTTGATGTAGGAGAGACATGAAGAAGAGGGGACACGTGTTGATGTAGGAGAGACATGAAGAAGAGGGGACACGTGTTGATGTAGAAGAGACATGAGGAAGAGGGGACAACGTGTTGATGTAGAAGAGACATGAAGAAGGGGGACACGTGTTGATGTAGAAGAGACATGAAGAAGAGGGGACACGTGTTGATGTAGGAGAGACATGAAGAAGAGGGGACACGTGTTGATGTAGAAGAGACATGAAGAAGAGGGGACACGTGTTGATGTAGGAGACATGAAGAAGAGGGACACGTGTTGATGTAGGAGAGACATGAAGAAGAGGGGACACGTGTTGATGTAGGAGAGACATGAAGAAGAGGGGACACGTGTTGATGTAGAAGAGACATGAAGAAGAGGGGAGCACGTGTTGATGTAGAGAGACATGAAGAAGAGGGGACACGTGTTGATGTAGAAGAGACATGAAGAAGAGGGGACACATGTTTGATGTAGAAGAGACATGGAAGAAGAGGGGACACGTGTTGATGTAGAAGAGACATGGAGAAGAGGGGACACGTGTTGATGTAGAAGAGACATGAAGAAGAGGGGACACGTGTTGATGTAGGAGAGACATGAAGAAGAGGGGACACATGCTGAGTAGAAAGAGACATGAAGAAGAGGGGACACCATGATATGTAGAAGAGACATGAAGAAGAGGGGAACATGTGTTGATGTAGAAGAGACATGAAGAAGAGGGGACACGTGTTTGATGTAGAAGAGACATGAAGAAGAGGGGACACGTGTTGAATGTAGAAGAAGACATGAGAAGAGGGGACACATGTTGATGTAGAAGAGACATGAAGAAGAGGGGAACACAGTTGGTAGATGTAGAAGAGACATGAAAGAAGAGGGGACACAATGTTGATGTAGAAGAGACATGAAGAAGAGGGGACACATGTTTGATGAGTAGAAGAGACCATGAAGAAGAGGGGACACATGTTGATGTAGAAAGAGAGACATGAAGAGAGGGGACAATGTTTGATGTAGAAGAGACATGAAGAAGAGGGGGACACATGTTGATGTAGAAGAGACATGAAGAAGAGGGGACACATGTTGATTGTAGAAGAGACATGAGAAGAGGGGACACATGTTGATGTAGAAGAGACATGAGAAGAGGGGACACATGGTTGATGTAGAAGAGACATGAAGAAGAGGGGACACATGTTGATGTAGGAGAGACATGAAGAAGAGGGGACACATGTTGATGTAGAAGAGACATGAAGAAGTGGATTTTGCATAATAGGTGACCTTTCAGATCAAGTCTAAATGCGGCACGCAGCTCCATGTGTAACATCAACAGACAAATATGTGCATTTGATCTCTTCTTAGGTCTGATGAAACTAAAAGTAGAAACCCGCACATGAAGAGATAACATATTTCACTATCTCTAACTATCCTTGGTCACGAAGGAGAACAGCTGCAGTCTCTCTCACACGGTCAACCTTGAGCTGTCCAGGCCTCAGAAACGAATGAGATAACTGCGTCCACAAAGCGTGTTATCCAGCAACCACTCTCCTGGACACGTCTCCATGCCTTAATGTCCCAAGAGCTCTTTTCTCATCCTTGCCTGTGCTGCAGCACCTCTTTTCACCCTCTGTCTGAAACCAGAGCCCAGTCCGCTCTGATTGGTTAGCTGGTCGGCTCTTATGTGATTGGTCAACCGCTTAGAGATGTCCCGCCCCTTAGCCTATCACGTACAATAGGGCTGGACGATATTGAAAAAAACCTGACATTGCGATATTTTTTCCCCCTGCGATATATATTGCGAAAAATACAGGCATTTTGTCCGCAAGCCATACTTTCCTGAACTTTAATGAAAATACAATTGGTCTTTTTTAACGATATTAAACCGGATGAAGGAGTTTAGTCACGGACGTCTGGATCTCAAGTTCTCAGAGGCAACAAGCTGAGCTAGCTCGGTTATCCTGCTGTGACTGATCAAGAATGCTTGTGATTGCTTTGCTGTGCATGCAGAGCCTGCATGTCACTCACTCGAGTACCTTTTTCCTTTTGTAGCAAGCAGCAAAATAATTGTAACATGACGTGTTTGAGTTAATTTGCCTTCTATAAAATCACACACGTCCCGCGATGTGAATATCGTGCATAACGCGATTATCGTCACGACACGATATATCGTGCAGCCCTAAACGTGCAATGTGGTTGGAGTGCTAGCCAATAGAAGCGCGAGTGTGTGGGGAGAGAAACACCGGGATCGTAGCCTTGCAGACCGTTTACATGCACTAAAACCTTTGGAACACACTACTGGAAAGGGAAAACCCCAAACGGCAGAATAGGGTCCCTTTAAGGTTATGAAAACCAAAAAGAACAAGAAGCTAATGACCATATTCAAAGTGGATCATGTTCATGCAGCATGTCTTTCATATCCTGATGTGTTAAACTTACATGCACTGTTTCTGTTGAATGCGTTCCACTTGTGTTATTGTGAAGAACCAGAAGTGTTACCGGATGTTGTGAAGTGTTACGTGGGAGTTACGTTCTGCATGTGATATCCGAAGATGGCGGTGTGCTGAAATGAGAGGAAAGTGTGTCTTATAACCGAGTAACACATGTTCCCTCTCCTCTCCAGTACCTCTCCATCGCAGAGACCATGGAGGCCACGGACGTCCTGAACCCGGCTCTGAACTACGGCGTGGTGGTGGACTAGTGCTCAGCGGCTCCAGGTTCTTTGTGTACTACTGGCCCCCCCACACGGGAACCCCCACACGTTGCTGGACATCCGACAGATGAAGGACCCGCGACCGCAAAACCTGTCGTCAAGAAAATCAACCCGGTGAGGAAACGGGAGCTCAGTGACGGCAATATGGCACTTACAATGTTTTGTTAAAGGCTACAATATGTGTTACCCTTTTTATGAAGTAAGGGCTGCAGATACAGTGTTATCCCACAGAATTTGATTCTGACAAATTGACCACCTGTTGAGGATTTGTGGGGTTTATTCTCCCAAAAATATAATTTACAATTTAGGCATTTAGCAGACGCCTTATTCCACAGCGACTTACAACGACCAGTTACAGGGACATTCTCCCTGGAGTAACCGAGGGCTAAGTGCCTTACTCAAGGGCAAGTGGTGTTCAGGCAGGATTTGAAACTCGCAACCTTCCGATCATCAGCCCACCTCACTATCCATTAGACCAACCAAAATAAAATAATAATCATAATATTTTTTTTTTTTATGAGACCCATTTGTGGCGGACGATATTTAATTGTGGCGGCCCGCAACAAATAAATCAATGTATGGGAAACACTGATATATTCGTACATTGTACTGACTTTGTAGCACAGATCCTCCACCATAATCATTTAATATATATTTAAATGATAACGAAATAATAATTAAAAATCATCATTCCCTAATATTGTGAAACATATCGTAATTACAAATTCAGTCAAAATCATCGCAACTCGTTGTTTTTTTCGGAAACTTGCAGCCCTAATCTGCATTTCATTATTATTAAGTAATACATATACAAATTTAATATTCAGTATGTTCTAATACTTTAAATCCGAAACTTAAACCATAATAATATGTGCCATTTGTGCAGAAGTGAAACGGAGAGACATTCTTCAGACATTTTGTCAAACATCTCCTAAAAACCACAGGTTTTCTTCACTTGTTGTTGTTGTGTGACCTTTGTGTGACCTTCGTAAAGCCCCCCCCCCCCCCCCTTCTTGGTGCCAGCATGAGGATCGTTACTTATCATTGTCTGTCCCTTTGGCTCAGAGCCAGGGGAAATGAAGGGCAGAGTGTGTGACGGAGATAAGACGTGGCATTCATGGGAAATATCGAGCAGGGGAAAAAATAGAAGTTGAACAGGATAAAAACAGATGAGCCCTCTGTGAGTTTCCCTCGTACGCTTAACCTCCTCGTCTGATCTGAAGTTGGGATAGTCCTGATTACCGTCTGCTAAGTCATTTCAGCAGAAAGCACCATTCAGTGCCTCGGCCTTTATCTCGGCACACAGATTAGAGACACTGGGTGTTTTGTTTTTCCAGGAGCGATAGCTAAGCATACGTGGCACTTTGAACCCTGGGACCAAATGTACCAACGTGTATATAGGAAAACTTTGTTTTTCTTGCATTGCTCTCTTTTATTTCATAGTTTGAGTTGTTCGACACTCTGATCAGCTTTTTGTGAGAACATGGGCTTCAGCAAACCTGCTTTGTCACATACAGGCTCTTCTGGTATATACTGCAGCTCACACAAGCCAATCAGAGCAGCCGGGGCTTTTTTGGTAGGCGGGCTTTAAGAGACAGAAAACAAATCCTTTCGTGCAAAGTGACGATGACATGTCTCGTTGGCAGTTATGCATATTTCTCGTGATGCATGGACATTTAGTTTTGTTGTAGGAATTGTTTTGCATTATACTGTTTATGTGTGTGTGACTTTGATGCCTTCTTGTCTCGGTCCCCATTACAACATATCTCTATGGTCTTATCTGGTTCAATACAGGTTAAATCAATGATTATCACCTGAACCTCCTCTAGAGCACCGTTGAGTGTTGTAACCAGATGTCTCTCAGAGGGGCGTGGGGAGGGGCTCCTTATCTTCATCTAAAGTAACAGACAGAGAATCAGCACTTTGGAAACAGGGCTGAAACAGAGGGGATTCTGGGTATTGCTGCAATGATCTGTTCCGTGTTTCAGCCAATCAGAGACAGGCTCTGGATATATGATGGGGGACCTTTAAGCTGTGTCTCTCTAATTAGCTATCTTGTGAGGACACTTGTGAATGATGTGGTGTTGCCGTCTCTCTCAGGGATCTCCACCCTGGCCACCTCTCCCACTCGGGCCAGTGATTACCTCTACCCTCTGCTGAGCTTCGCTGCTGCTCACGTCCCGAGGAGCAAACACAAAGAGACGCCGCTCTACATCCTGTGCACCGCCGGCATGAGGCTGCTGCCGGACAGGTAACTCACCTTTACTCTGCCGCTCACTGGAGGTATATTGCATTTAGGTAAATGATGGTTGATATTGATGAAAAAAACACTATCAGAAACAATGGCCCGACTGTTTTGGACGTAATATGGTCGGTGTTTACATTAGCATCGCTAACACTCGAGCTAACCTGTACTGGAGAGCATGTGTGTGAAGAAGCAGGAAGTAGAAAGGAACTCACCTTGTGGTATAACCGGCAAGAGAGAAAGCCTTTGAGCTCCAGACTGTTTCAGATCCTTGATAATCCATGATATGGCGTTTCATCACGGCAGCATTTAGTTTAGACGGTAGCTGCCGGGTCCCGCATAAGCTCAGACCCTCCTCTTTAAAGCTTTATCCCCGAATCAGCACTTTAGAAACAGGAAGTGAAATGGAGGGATATGAGGCATAGCTAGAATGATCTGTTTGGTGTTTTGAGCAAAACACTTCATAGACATGTTTTAATATATTTGTATACATCTGAGAGCTATGCTGTTGCCTACACACAGCATGATAGGTCCACTTTAAGCAACAAAATGGACTGAAGTCATATTGCCTTTTGACTGTTCCTCTGTGTGCAGCCAGCAGACGGCCATCTTGGAGGATCTGATCACTGACGTTCCTCTGGATTTCGAATTCCTGTTCTCCAGCTCTCATGCCGAGGTCATCTCTGGGAAACAAGAAGGCGAGCAGCTTGCTTACTGGGTTTAGTTTTATTAACTCAATGAAGAGAGGGCAACCCTAAAACCATGTCTTTCTAACCACTTCCTGCCTGTCTTGTGTCCCTGCAGGAGTGTATGCGTGGATCGGGATAAACTTTGTGTTGGGCCGCTTCGATCACGCTGATGATGGTGAGTTTGAAGCTGCGAACAAGATTCAAGGCTTCCATTGTCACGTGTACACGGTAGTGTTGTCACGATGCCAACATGTTGGTTTTGATACCAAGTCAAGAATTGGGATTCCGATTCTTTTTCCATACTTTTCTTAAAAAAAGGGAAACAGTCTTAAATGTAATTATTGTGCTTTATTTCACACCAGAACACAAACTTTTAAACAATGACAACAATAAATTAAATAAATGACTAGAATCTTTATTAATTACAATTAAGCATCAAACTACTTTTTTGTTTTTCGCTTCTGGCGTCTTTTTTGTCAACAAGCCGTGGCGCAGCGGCATAACTCACATGCTGGCAGCTAGCGCGTGCACGAGAGAGGGGAGGGACTTAGCGCGTGCACGAGAGAGGGAGGGACTTAGTGCGTGCACGAGGGGAGGGACTTAGCGCGTGCACGAGAGAGGGGAGGGACTTAGCGCGTGCTTGAGAGGGGAGGGACTTAGCGCGTGCACGAGAGAGGGGAGGGACTTAGCGCGTGCACGAGAGAGGGGAGGGACTTAGCGCGTGCACGAGAGAGGGGAGGGACTTAGAGCGTGCTTGAGAGGGAAGGGACTTAGCGCGTGCTTGAGAGGGAGGGACTTAGAGCGTGCACGAGAGAGGGGAGGGACTTAGCGCGTGCATGAGAGAGGGGAGGGACTTAGCGCGTGCTTGAGAGGGGAGGGACTTAAGCGTGCTTGAGAGGGAGGGACTTAGAGCGTGCACGAGAGGGGGAGGGACTTAGCGCGTGCATGAGAGAGGGGAGGGACTTAGCGTGTGCTTGAGAGGGGAGGGACTTAGAGCGTGCTTGAGAGGGGAGGGACTTAGAGCGTGCTTGAGAGGGGGGGACTTAGCGCGTGCTTGAGAGGGGAGGGACTTAGCGCGTGCTTGGAGGGGAGGGACTTAGCGCGTGCTTGAGAGGGTGGAGGGACTTAGAGCGTGCACAAGAGAGGGGAGGGACTTAGAGCGTGCTTGAGAGGGGAGGGACTTAGCACGTGCTTGAGAGGGAGGGACTTAGAGCGTGCACGAGAGAGGGAGGGACTTAGCGCGTGCATGAGAGGGGAGGGACTTAGCGCGTGCTTGAGAGGGGAGGGACTTAGAGCGTGCTTGAGAGGGAGGGACTTAGAGCGTGCACGAGAGAGGAGAGGGACTTAGCGCGTGCATGAGAGGGGAGGGACTTAGCGCGTGCTTGAGAGGGCAGGGAGACTTAGAGCGTGCTTGAGAGGGAGGGACTTAGAGCGTGCTTGAGAGGGAGGGACTTAGAGCGTGCACGAGAGAGGGGAGGGACTTAGCGCGTGCATGAGAGAGGGGAGGGACTTAGCGCGTGCTTGAGAGGGGAGGGACTTAGAGCGTGCTTGAAGAGGGAGGGACTTAGAGCGTGCACGAGAGAGGAGAGGGGACTTAGCGCGTGCATGAGAGAGGGAGGGACTTAGCGCGTGCTTGAGAGGGCAGGGACTTAGAGCGTGCTTGAGAGGGGAGGGACTTAGAGCGTGCTTGAGAGGGGAGGGACTTAGCGCGTGCACGAGAGAGAGGGAGGGACTTAGCGCGTGCACGAGAGAGGGGAGGGACTTAGCGCGTGCACGAGAGAGGGAGGGACTTAGAGCGTGCTTGAGAGGAGAGGGACTAGCGCGTGCACGAGAGAGGGGGAGGGACTTAGAGCGTGCTTTGAGAGGGGAGGGACTTAGCGCGTGCACCGAGAGAGGGGAGGGACTAGCGCGTGCACGAGAGAGGGGAGGGACTTGGCGCGTGCACGCGAGAGGGGAGGGACTGCAGGCACGGCTGCAGTGCAGGAGGGAGTGGAAGCAGAGCGCTTTCTTAAAGTACCGATACTAATGAAACGGAGGAATCGTAACATTTTTAACGCAGGGTATCGCGGGGTACCTTTCAAGTATCGGTACACCGTGCAACACTAGTGCATAGCTACAGTGTAGATATGTCAATGAAAATCTTAGGTCACAGGCTCCTCCAACAGTGCAACACAATAACACAATAACACAGATACAATAGTGCAAGTAAATACAAATAAAAATAAGGTAGAAATAGTGACAGGACCATCTCTTGTTTGACTTTGTTTCTATACACAGATTGAATGTATATGTGTGTATGTATGTATGTTGATGTACGTGGGTATTGTATATGTGTGTGTGTGTTTAAGTTTATACGTGAGTACATGATGGTAGATATTTGTAATTTCAAACAAACCCCTGTGTATTTTTCCGTTTTTCTTTTATTTCTAATTTTTTCCCAGAATCAGATGATGACATGAGATCTGCTTCCGGTTTCTCAGAGGAAGCCACAGTGGAGGTGACGACAGGCTCTCAGAACCAGCAGCCAATCAGCAGGCGGCGCACAGTGGGCATCATGGATATGGGCGGGGGCTTCACTGCAGATCGCCTACGAGGTGCGAGCGCCATCACCTTCAGCTCTCCACAGAAGTAAGATCTGTTTCTGGAGGCGGGTTCACGATAAGACAAGAAATAAAAAGAAAGTAGAACATACACATGTTGAATTAACAAATGAACAATAACAACAATTAAATATAAAGCGGAGTTATAACGGCTGCTGATTGTGTTTAAATAAATGTTGGCTTAATCTGTGCACCTAATTAGTCATTTTTGTCCGTTCAACTTAATTCATTAATTAAAAATACCCATCGCAGAGGCAAACTGTCACAAAACATTTGTTTTCACATAGATGTTACTATAAATAGTTGTCACCGCAATAAACCGTATTTTATTTATTTCATTTCATATTCTGTTCTTGAACATATCATATTCTATTTACATGGATATAGACTTCTTGCACTATTTGTATCTTGTATTTTATTATATATGTTGCATCGTTGGAGTCAGGTCAGAAGAATGTCTGTTTTTAAATCCAGGCTGAAGACTTTTCTTTTTGCCGCTGCTTTCACTTTTATAAAGCACTTTGAATTGCCTTGTGTTGAAAGGTGCTCTATAAATAAACTTGCCTTGCAATGAAATGGAGTTGGTCACCCCTGCATTAGATGTTAGGAACAGATGGACGGCAACATACAGGTATTGACAATGTTGTGTGTGTCCAGGAGGAGGCGGGGAAGAGTGTGTTGGCGGAGTTTAACCTGGGCTGTGACGTGGAGCACACGCAGCACGTCTACAGAGTCTACGTCACCACCTTCCTGGGCTTCGGAGGAAACATGGCCCGACAGCGCTACGAGGAGCAGCTGGTCAACAACACCTTCACCAAGAACAGGTACAGACAGACAGACAGACAGACAGACACACACATACACACACACACACACACACACACACAGACAGAGCTACGAGGAGCAGCTGCTCAACGACACCTTCACCAAGAACAGGTACACACACACACACACACACACACACACACACACACACACACACACAGAGACAGAGCTATGAGGAGCAGCTGCTCAACATCACCTTCACCAAGAACAGGTACACACACACACACACACATACACACACACACACACACACACACAGACAGAGCTACGAGGAGCAGCTGCTCAACAACACCTTCACCAAGAACAGGTACACACACACACACACACACACACACACACACACACACACACACCACACACACACACGCACACACACAGACGGACAGAACCTTCACCAAGAACAGGTACACACACACACACACACACACACACACACACACACACACACACACACACACACACACACACACACGGACAGAACCTTCACCAAGAACAGGTACACACACACACACACACACACACACACACACACACACACACACACACGGACAGAACCTTCACCAAGAACAGGTACACTGTTTCATCACAAAGGTGCTTTTAGATTTAAGGCGAAGACTTTTATGTAAAAAGTGAATTTCAACAGTTACCACTAGGCTTGGCGACTGAGCCTAAGAGGTAATCACCAAAGGAAACCAACCTTTCCACCAATGAACCGCAGACATTGATTTGACTAACTCCCAGCTCCGTAGCTCAAGTCTTTAGCTGGTCATTAATTCTGTGGCATCAAAGACTGCCCCGAGTCTGCTGGTCTATCCATGGCTCCTCTCGTGATTATGATCTCAAACGAGTCCACACATCGACTGTACGGCAAGGGTTATTTATAAAGCACATTTTGACACAAGGCCTTTCAAAGTGCTTCATAAAAAACATGAATAGCAGTAGGATAGTGCTACAGACGCTCGTTACACAATTACAACACAATGTAATTAGAAACAAACTTACAGTGCCGTGTAGGACATGCAAAAGCCTTTGGATTTAGGATAAGTCTTCAGTCTTGCTTTAAAATAAGTGAGAGTTGCGATTTTCTGGGAGTTTGGACCATATAAAGAACGACTGCAAAGTCTTAAGATCCCGAGTATGTATTAAGGAAGGGCGAGGGGAGATATGATCGAATATCAAATATCTCCACAACATCTACAAAACATCATGCCCACTACAACGGGATTATAACACCAGGACTCGTGGACACCGCCTCAAGTTGAAGAAACAGTACTCAAGACTGGCTATCCGCCGCAACGTTTTCAGCCTGCGTGTGGTTGACTGCGTGGAATGGTCTGCCAGAAAGCGTCGTCACATCCAAGACGGTTAACTGTCTCAAGTCCCGCCTCGACCACTACTGGTCAAACATCACCTTCACTTTGGACTATGTGGCTGTTGCCAGCATCCATAGTAGATAAAGAACAGTGATCTACTTATTTATGAGCGACTAAAAGCCAAGGCCCATTACAGCCGTATCCTATTGATATTGATATATATGAAGCATAATAACTAAACGCTGCGTATCCATGTTTAGTTCTGACTCTGGCAGAAGATCAGAAATGTATTTTGGCATTTCAGACACGGTACAAAGGAGAACAAAACTCTGGTTTCAATGCATAGTGATGATGGCATGTCTTGTTGTCAGTTTCAGTTATGCATATTTCTCGTGATGCACGGACAGTAGTTGAACTGTATGAACTGTTTTGCATTATACTGTTTATGTGTGCGTGACTTTGATGCCTTCTTGGCTAGGTCCTGTTATGCTTTGTTCGTTATTCTCGCGTCCAGGAGAGAAGCTTTAAAAGGAGACGAATTGAGTCTCTTGGAAGGTTCAAATGGGTACTTTAATTAATAAAAAGGCGCGGTAATGTTACAAGCAGAAGATGATTCAGAGAGAGGGATGTAAAGAGCTCCCTCTCTGTGGTCGGCCGATCAGAAGAGAGCCCACAAGCCTTCGTCCTTCCCGCTTGCTGGCTGTTCGCTTGATTAACAAACATTATATGTGTAATTCGTGGCACAATTCAAACGGGATCGAAAGATACGTTTTCTCTCTCCATTGACTTCAATACATTATTTTTCTGAAATAAGGTCCCATGGGGGTCCCCGGAAAGGGAGGGACTTCGCCTCTCTAAGTGTACATGTTTTCTTTTAAAATAATAGCCATGTGTGGAATAAACAAACAAATAAATAATAAATGTTCGTCCTTAATATGAAATGTTTGTCTCCAGGCTCCTGACCACGCAGCTGGGTCTGAGCGAGGACAAGCCGTACCTGGACCCGTGTCTGCCGCTCAGCCTGCAGGACAGCGTGGTGAGAGAGAACCGGACCCTGAGCCTCAGAGGGCAGGGGGACTGGACCCGGTGCCAGGAGGCCGTCAGACCCTTCCTGGGGATCCACAACGGCACCATGTCCCCGGGGGAGTCTACCAGGTACCAACTTCAACCATTTGTCTCTTGCTTCTACCTTTTTGTGTTGTTTCTTTTATGTTATAGTGTGTTTTTGCATTCTTAGAGAAGCCTAAGACCCAAGATTTCCATATCCAAAACATAGGAAAAACATTTAGTCTTGTACAACAGTCCTGCAGTAAATCTTTTGGGTACTACTAACCTGTACGCCTTACGGTTGCCGAATATTCAATCGAAATGATTAATTCCTAAGCTCCCTTTAAGATGTAATGTGCAACATGTCCACGTCAAAACGCCCCAAGCCGACTACATCTGTGTTGTATCATTGTTTTTAGTTGTGAACCTACATTATCCCAACACTAACAATTCATTTAGAGCAGGGGTGTCAAACTCAATTTAATCGTGGGCCACATCAGCATTATGGCTGCACTCAAAGGGCCGGTTGTAACTTCAAGACTATTTAAAAATACATATATAAATATATATATAAAATAATGTATTATATTACATGATTGCCTCTGCATTGGATTATTATCACATAGGGTAATAACTTCATAATTAACTAAATTAAACCTTAAATTCCCAGTTTATTCCCATGTATTCCCTTAAATTCCTGTGTATTCCCTTAAATTCCTGTGTATTCCCTTAAATTCCCGTATATTCCCTTAAATTCCAGTGTATTCCCTTAAATTCCTGTGTATTCCCTTAAATTCCAGTGTATTCCCTTAAATTCCTGTGTATTCCCTTAAATTCCAGTGTATTCCCTTAAATTCCTGTGTATTCCCTTAAATTCCCGTTTATTCCCTTAAATTCCTGTGTATTCCCTTAAATTCCAGTGTATTCCCTTAAATTCCTGTGTATTCCCTTAAATTCCTGTGTATTCCCTTAAATTCCTGTGTATTCCCTTAAATTCCAGTGTATTCCCTTAAATTCCTGTGTATTCCCTTAAATTCCAGTGTATTCCCTTAAATTCCAGTGTATTCCCTTAAATTCCCGTTTATTGTCCTTGGGCAAGACACTTCACCTGAACTTGCTCCTGTGGGTATTGTCCACAGTACATGACCATTGCATGTATGTGTAATGTGTATTTGTGAAGAGCTTTGAGCATCTGGAAAAGCGCTATAATAAATATAAGGTATTATTATTATTATTATTATTCCCTTAGATTCCCGTGTATTCCCTTAAATTCCCGTGTATTCCCTTAAATTCCCGTTTATTCCCTTAAATTCCCGTGTATTCCCTTAAATACCCGTTTATTCCCTTAAATTCCCGTGTATTCCCTTAAATTCCCGTGTATTCCCTTAAATTCCCATGTATTCCCTTAAATTCCCGTTTATTCCCTTAAATTCCTGTGTATTCCCTTAAATTCCTGTGTATTCCCTTAAATTCCAGTGTATTCCCTTAAATTCCTGTGTATTCCCTTAAATTCCTGTGTATTCCCTTAAATTCCAGTGTATTCCCTTAAATTCCTGTGTATTCCCTTAAATTCCAGTGTATTCCCTTAAATTCCCGTTTATTGTCCTTGGGCAAGACACTTCACCTGAACTTGCTCCTGTGGGTATTGTCCACAGTACATGACCATTGCATGTATGTGTAATGTGTATTTGTGAAGAGCTTTGAGCATCTGGAAAAGCGCTATAATAAATATAAGGAATATTATTATTATTATTATTATTATTCCCTTAGATTCCCGTGTATTCCCTTAAATTCCCGTGTATTCCCTTAAATTCCCGTTTATTCCCTTAAATTCCCGTGTATTCCCTTAAATACCCGTTTATTCCCTTAAATTCCCGTGTATTCCCTTAAATTCCCGTTTATTCCCTTAAATTCCCGTGTATTCCCTTAAATACCCGTTTATTCCCTTAAATTCCCGTGTATTCCCTTAAATTCCCGTGTATTCCCTTAAATTCCCATGTATTCCCTTAAATTCCCGTTTATTCCCGTGGAAAGTTTCCATCTTTGAAAATTCCCGGAATTTTGCAACCCTTGTTTTTATACATCTGAGTTTTGGACTGACAACACAAGACTATTAAAGACATCACCTTACAATTTGAAAACTAGAATACATATAATTAACACCTTCTGACTTTTTAAACCTAACAATTAACCGGTTGATGATTAAAATAGTTGTTAGCTGTTTATTGAAATGTTTGCACGAAGCGAGTCAATTTGTGGGTCAATAAATGAGGATTTCAGTTTAACTTGACGTCCTGTTTGTAAGGAGAGTACTTTATTGTGAGTTCCTATTGAACTGATTTGATTCTAATGCCATGTTTTGTGTTTCAGGCTCCCATCAACTTCAGTAACAGTGAGTTTTACGGCTTCTCCGAGTTCTTCTACTGCACGGAGGACGTTCTGCGGCTCGGAGGACAGTACGACAGCAGGAAGTACTCCAAAGCTGCTATGGTACTTTTTTTGTAATATATTTTTTATTGACATTTGGCAGCAAACAATGACCCAGTGGTTTTGAAAACATAGTAATTGTACATCTTAAGCTTGACTGTCCGAAATGTGTTTTTTTACACAAAGATAAAAATAAAAACAGTAAAGTACAAACAATGCGAACATTAGGGAGGGATCAGGACTTCACACGTTTGTAAAAATCAAATCTGGCCGATGAGGTTTTACAAAATCAGTCCACTTTCTACATCGTGACACAAATAGTTCCAGTTTGTGATTGGCGGATGATGTTATGCTCTGTGACTACCCGACTTGCATGTCTGCCCGATGTGCACTGCTCCAGGGCGAGTTGCTCCATGTTGGACGCTACGCACGGAAACCCAAACGGGACAGTTGACGTCCGTACTGATCTAATAACAGAGTTTTGTTCTTGAATCAACTTTTTTATGAAAAGTAATTTCCCTTTCCAGGAATCTCAACAGAAACAGTTTCTCCGGACTAATACCTTTCTAAGTTAACAATTGGATATTACTTATGAAAGCCATAAATGATTGATACATGTAGAGTGTCTTATTGTTAAGTGTGAAGGCTGTCAATCAGAAGTTAAAACCCATTTCTCACTTATTTTAAGAAAGTACTTAATCCACTTAAAGGATTTATTCTCAAACGACCGGGAAATGATGTTGTAAAAACAATAACTCATCTCTCGTTCAGATTAATGCGGTCGGTTTGTTTTTCTTCTTTGCGAAACACCGCTTTTTCAAATGTCCTGTTTGGGTTGCCGTACGTCCAGCAGACCAACGTGCGCAGCGCAAATCAGGTCCTCTCCATTTAGTAAATGACCATCCATGCGTTTCGAGTTGGGCGATCTGGTGATAACCACGTCGCTATGGTACCTTTTCAAGAGTAATATCTCTATCAAAACAAATGCATGATTATTTGTTGTTTATATAAAGTTTGTTGTTGTTGTTTCTGCAGGACTACTGCGCCACCAAGTGGTCGACACTGAAACAGCGCCTGGACAACAAGCTGTTCTCTCAGCAGGCCGACATCAGCCGACTCAAGTGAGTTCATCTCTTCTTCAACAACGTTTAAATTATGCACAGCTTTCATTTGATTTACTGGCAAATGTAGGTTTTATTTTATTTAAATGATTTAGTTGTCAATTTGTTGAACATGTCAGAAACAAAACAAACAACAATAATAATTATGTCAAAGAGAAAGAGAAAAAAACGTTCAAGGTACAAAAAAACTAATGAATGTATTCTCAAATAGGGGGGCAAGAAAGGAGATCCGGCCCCTAGCGAACATTTATCTTGAATATAAAAGATTAGGTCCTCAGCATCCGTGATGTATTGGATTCATCGTTTTAAACAAATATTTTTTTTTTCTAGCTTATTTATTATGAACAAGTCTTCACGTTCAAATAGGGAACATATTCTGAGTTACAAATACCACACGTTTCGTTATTTTGACACAATTAACACTCACGGCCGTCCACACGGCGGCGTGCGTTGACGCTTCACCTTCACTTTGAATGGGGGTGACGTCACTTTTCGCCGAACTGCAAAAGTTACGCAATGTTCAACTTTTGACGCCTCGGCGGAAGCGTCAGCCAATCGAATCGCATGCCAGTACAAGCTCTAGCCAATCAAACCGCTGCTTGTGTGTCAGGGGCGGGAGATTCATGTGATTGGTCGAGTTTCAGACACGCCCGCCGGTAAGCGTCAACGCACGCCGCTGTGTGGACGGCCGTTATAGTTTCATGTCTTGTCACATAAGAGCAGATCATACGTGCTAGGTGTCTTTATGGGGGAATTCTGTTCTTGTGGTACTGCTGCTGCATATTGAGCATACTACTCACTCATGTCCAACAACTTCCTTACGTACAATACATCAGCACTAATTAGGGGGTTATGGAGGAAAACTCTTAACTAATGGCCTAGTACTTGTAGAATATGGTCTTGTAGAATAAGGCATTAATAAGAGTTTAATACTGACTAAGAAAGACATGCTCGTTAACTAACAACTAGTTGATGGTGAAAGTGTACCTTAATATAAAGTGTTACCTTTTTTTTTTTTACAAAACAACCAAAAGGAAATGACTTTTACAATGACAAGAAATAACAAGCATCACTTCACAGGTTCTGCTCACAGCCATTCAGGATTTGGTTTCTAAATGATGGTTTTAGTTTAGATCAGGGGTTCTCAAAGTGCGGCCCGCGGGCCAATGGCGGCCCTCGGATATGTTTCTGGCGGCCCGCGATAGTTAATGTGACACGCTGAAATGCATGCGTTATATTTTAATCCTCCGTGGTCGTATCTAGTAAGAATTAGAATGGAATTTAAGAATGGTGAAACTGCGCCCCCTGGGTTGTCATTCCTAAATTATGAATGACAGCTTGTGGAAAGTTTGCTAGACTACTGGTTGCATGGCAACTAGGCATCTCGCGAGTTGCGGTAATTAGTTAGTACAATAAAGAAAGGATTTGTTTTGGAATTATTTTGTGTTCCGTTTTTTCTTGGGCGGCCCTCAATCCAATAGTGGGTACCTCAATTGGCCCTAACTCATCAACACTTTGAGAACCCCTGGTTTAGATAAACAACAATATTTCAGCTCGTCAGTTCAGTCATTCCACAGATGGCATTTGTTGTGACGAATGAAAGGTGTGTGGCGGCAGGCAGGTTTTAAATCAGTGCAAAACTGTTGCCAACACGTCATTTATTCACAGTTAAAATATGCGCATTCTCAATTCAACTTTCAACACATCACACATTGCTTTTTGATACTTGCAGCAAGTGAAGTGGTTTTGAGCAAACTCACCAATTAAACTACTTTTACACCGGAAACGGGAACAGAGCAAATGTTTAAACTCGAGAGGCCAAAGCGGCTAAAATATTGATTTATAGTTTTTATTTATAGGTTTGATTACGGTTTGTTTACCTGTCAGCAAAAACAGCTACTAGCCAATGGCTGTGGACTTGTTAGAATTGGTTTGTAAAGCGTCAAACCTTTTGTAGTATTCTTCCCTTTCTAATATACACCAGGCTTCAGAGAAGTTACAGAGTGAACACGAGGCTGAGTCCGAGTGTGCATTTCTGTTCTGCCAACTGACAACCGATGACTTCACCAACGCCAAAGTCTGAAGCTCACATTTAGCACCGAGAGTCGATTCGCATGAATACTTTCTCGCTCCTAACTTCCCTGTTTTTAGGAACCAGCTCGTCGTTCACGGTAATCATCAGACAATATGCTCTGGACTCTGTATTCTGGATGTGGTGCAACAGGAAACAACACAAACCATCTCGAGTGGTTTATTGAGGTTTACGTTACAGCTTTCTGGTGGTGACTTTTCGATAATGAGAAGCTGCACTGTGAGAACAAAGACATTTCAACCTTCTGAAATAACCAGGATAAAGTATTACATTTCCTTTAGCTGACGCTTTTATCCAACGCGACGTACAATAAGTGCGTTCCAAGAAGATACACACAACAGAATCATATAAGTACATCAGAGGCCTGTACTACGAAGCCGGTTCAACAGACCCTGGATATGTTTGAGTTGCCCGGGTTACCTAATCCAAAACATACGCGCTCTCGCTAAACTGTCCTACGACGCTGGTTATCAACTCAAGCCAGCTTTGCCCTATCTAGTGAGGTGCGCGTTCACGTGAAAGGGGCGGGGTTAGCAACATTTGACCAATCACAAACAAGCATACTAACATACTTCCTGAATGAAAAGTCAACTATAATATTAGACATATGAAGAAGTTACACTTTAAACATCCATGACTCAAACACTTTCTGTCACCTTAAGCTGGTGACAGAACAAGTGTTTGAATGCGTACATTAACAGGTTTATGATATCACTGCCCGTCTAAAACACGATCTGACTTTACTTACATTTGTCTCGAGTGTTTCGTCAACTTAACGTGTTGCTTAAAATAATACTTCTGCATCCAGTCTGTGACTCTGAGTGTTGCACGGATACGGCTCAGCTGACTCAGATCAGGAGATGATACATTATGAAGTGATGTGATAACGGGACACATCGACGCCACAGTGCCGTGGACGGTACGTAATGTTACTCTGATCCGGTTGCTTGTGTTGTGGCAGGAGATCTCGCTGAGAAGAGAACCAGCGCCGTAGGACCGGAAACCCCGAGTTTCCCCTGAAGTTATCCGGCTAAGCGAAAATCCGGCTTCGTAGTGCAGGCCTCTGCTCTCTGCTGCACTTTCTCAATGTCTTGCGATGCATTTTAACCTGTCCTCTGATTGGGTGTTGAATTTTCACGATCCTCCTTTTAATGCACAATTTCATCGTTGTACCTTTAACCTAAATGTGTTTCTCACATGTCTACTCTATGCACCTTATGACCCGTCCCCCTGCTGCTGTGTCCCAGGTATCAGTGCTTCAAGTCGGCCTGGATGTTCGAGGTGCTGCACTCCGGCTTCAGATTCCCCCCCGACTACCGGAGCCTGAGGACGGCTCAGCTGGTTTATGATAAGGAGGTGCAGTGGACTCTGGGAGCCATTCTGTTCAAAACACGCTTCCTGCCCCTCAGGTAACACACACACACACACACACACACACACACACACACACACACACACACACACACACACACACACATACACATACACACACATACACACACATACACATACACATACACATACACATACACACACTCGCACTGAACATTTTACATTTACATTCAGTGTAACATTCCATTCCTGCCACACTTAATGTATATATAATATCCTGCTTTATATCTTGTTCGTGTACATTGGTATTCAACATGTATATTTTCTATTTTTGTAATGCTTTTTAATTTCTATTTGACAGTATTTGTACACACGAGTATCTGTCCTTCTACTCGAGTAAATGATGTGTGTGCTTTGCTCTCTGCGTTTGTACCCACCCTAGTGCTAGGAGCAGTGGGCATGCATCCTATTGAAGAATAACATATTGCTTTTGTGCGTTACAGAAAACATAAATATAAGTGGTTAATGTCGTTTCTCTGTGGTCCTCCTCCTCCAGGGACCTCCAGCAGGAGACCCTCCGTCAGAACCACCCCAGCTGGCTGCGCTCCTCCTTCCTCTACAACCACCACCTGTTCTCCCTGTGTGTGCTGGTGGTGGTGCTGGCCATCCTGCTGTACATCCTGCGTCTGAGGAGGATCCACCAGAGGGAGCAGCGGCAGAGCGAGACCCTCAAGCTGCTGTGGGCCGAGGAGGGGGAGGCGCTGCTGGCCTGAGAGGGGAGGGCGCAACACCTCATTAGTGTGAGAACAGAGGGACCTGGAATGACTCACCAGCTGAGGGTCCAGACTTTAGTTTTTACATAGACAAGGACACTTAAACAAGCGCCACTCAAATGGATCCATTCAGGGGAGAATATGAAGTGATTCCCCCCTGGATGTAAACATAGCACAGAGGAACCTGGAACGACTCACCAGCTGACGGTGCGACCGGGCCAGATCTGTTTTACATGGAAAAGGACATGTCTAATGACCCTGGGAATCAGACTCCACTCAAATTCATCCATGCTAGGGGAGAATATGAAGTGATTTCCCCCTGAATGTAAAAAAAACAAACATTGTGAGTAAAGAGGAACCGGGAATTACTCACCAGTCACCAGTCAGATCTGTTTTTACATGGACAAGGACACTTAAACGACCCTGGGAACCAAACTCAAAACCTAATTCATCCATGCTAGGGGAGAATATGATATGGTTTTCCCCCTGAATGTAAAATCAAAAGGCATTGTGAGTACAGAACGTGAGTACAGAGCGTGAGTACGGAGCGTGAGTGCGGAGCGTGAGTGCGGAGCGTGAGTACGGAGCGTGAGTACGGAGCGTGAGTACGGAACGTGAGTACGGAACGTGAGTACGGAGCGTGAGTACGGAGCATGAGTGCGGAGCGTGAGTGCGGAGCGTGAGTACGGAGCGTGAGTACGGAACGTGAGTACGGAGCGTGAGTACGGAGCGTGAGTACGGAACGTGAGTACGGAACGTGAGTACGGAGCGTGAGTACGGAACGTGAGTACGGAGCGTGAGTACGGAGCGTGAGTACGGAGCGTGAGTACGGAGCGTGAGTACGGAGCGTGAGTACGGAGCGTGAGTGCGGAGCGTGAGTGCGGAGCGTGAGTGCGGAACGTGAGTGCGGAGCGTGAGTACGGAGCGTGAGTGCGGAGCGTGAGTACGGAGCGTGAGTACGGAGCGTGAGTACGGAGCGTGAGTACAGAGGAACCTGGAATGACTCTCCAGCCGATGGCGTGACTTCGCCTTGTTCTCTCTCACGATGCTGGGAACCAAACGCCACGGTTACACCTTGCAGCTTTAAACAAAGAGCCAATCACAGACTGGAATCATGTTCTCTGGGTTCCTTCTTCGGAAGAGAATCAACTTGAAGCAACAGAAGTATCGTAAGTCCTCCACCAATATCTCCCCGACGTGAAGCCAGGCGTCGGTCAATGTCTTCACTCTTGAGCAGCAGAAGAGGATCGGGTCATACGTTTCTAGAAGACTGTTCAACGTCCAATTAGGAAGCTCACAGCTGAGAAAGAAGGTGTTTCCATAGCTTTCCATGACCGATGTATACATGGCAACGCCTGCACTACTCTGAGGACTTCATCTCGGTCAGCTAATCATTTCTGCACAGGACCAGATACCTCTTAGTCACATCTCGCTGTGCTTTGATCTCACGTCGATGTGTTTGAGGAGGCGAACACCGTCCCATGTTCTCACGTTCACACCGTTTGATACGAGGCGTGTGCACGAGTTGGTCGTTTGACGGTTCAAAATAGGGTTTATTGTCAGTCTAACGTTAATTTATTCAATATAACTTTACATTTCGGTTTAATTACCTTTTTAAAGACATCAGGTTTTATTTTGTTAGCTTTTCCAAGACATTCCTAGTTCTGAGAACTGGTATTAATTACAGTTACTCTGCAATACCTGTCCGCTCGGGTTGGTTTCATTTGATGTTAAAACGTTCGAACTTTTGTGTCGAGGCGTTTCGAAGTGGTTTCGTGCGGCCGTCATTATCACAAAGACCGCCTCTTTCCGTTTGCTCCAAAGTCTGCTACGAGCGTAACATTTAGCAAAACATGATTCCTTTCCTGTGTTGCTCAGAGCATCCCGTCCACACAGAGCTGCTGACCTTTATGCAAACGAATGCACGATGACGCGACCAATAGAGCGTACGAAGTTGATGATGCTCACTACTCCCATTGCAAAAAAACACGTTTTTATCGCCACCTTAAAATGTTAATTTAGTTTTAGCTAAAGCGGAAGGAGACACATGTGACGGTGGAGAACTGAGCCTGGGTGGAGGCGTGTGGCGCAGTGGGTTAGTGTTGGGGTCAGGGGGGCACAGGTTCAAACCCCACTGCAGTCGTTGTGTTCCTGGGACACTTCGCCCCACAGTAGTGAGTGTGTAAGTCTAACAAGTGACATGTAATGAAAATCTGAGCCTGAAATGTCCCAAAGTGGCCACCGTACAGGAACAGATTGAACAACTTGGTTTGAGGCTATTTCATCCCGGGTGCTTCAGATCTGTCTGGATTGTATCTTACTCTTTCCACATGTGACCTTGAGCGTTTCCTAACAGACTAAACACGACATTCCCTCGTTCGCGCCAAATAAAGGGCAGAGGAGACGAAGCTTTTTTTCTCTTAGTGTTTGAAATCCCTTTTTTTTGAAGCGCTACTTAGCATCTGGAATGTTCCCCCAGCGTCGGTGACATCAGCCTGAGGGCAGCTTCCTCTGCGGCCGTCAGAGATACGGTTTCTCCCCCTGGGATGGCTTCCTTTCGGCCGATGATGTCAGCTTCTCTGATAACCGTCTGCCACTCGTTCCTGTCGAGGCCTCCGATGTTTATCAGCGGGAGACGCAGCCAAGAGGCTTTTTAGATGAAGTAAGCCCAGAGATCTGCTCAGTGTTCGGATGAAGGCGCTGACAGCTGACCAAGGCCCCGAGCCGCCGTTTTAAACTGATTTGAACGCACGAAAGAGGGTCAACACGGTTTTCAAATAGAGCCGTTTGAGGAATAAAGCCTTACCCTTCACGTCTCACTGTGTTTCAAAGCTGTACGAATTCAGCCACTCTTATTGTTGACGGACCATGACGATTTAAAACAAGTGGGAGGTATTTTTTTAATGTCCAAAGAATTCAGAATTTCTCATTACTTTCTGATTTTAAAGTGTGTGTGTGTGTGTGTGTGTGTGTGTGTGTGTGTGTGTGTGTGTGTGTGTGTGTGTGTGTGTGTGTGTGTGTGTGTGTGTGTGTGTGTGTGTGTGTGTGTGTGTGTGTGTGTGTGTGTGTGTGTGTGTGTGTGTGTGTGTGTGTGTGTGTGTGTGTGTGTGTGTGTGTGTGTGTGTGTGTGTGTGATTCCTGTTTCCCTCCTGACTTTGGACCAATACCCGATGGGCTTTGTGCAATGTTTCACTTTTATTCACTGAAGGGATTCTTGTCTCTTGTCTTTGATGTTTTGAATTAAGGTACCTTTGAACAGATATGTGAATATAAAAAAAATCCAATAAAGAATCCTCTTTGTAATAAATCATGTCTTTGTCTCTGAGTACTTCTACTTTTACTCAAGTACACGATCTGAGTACTTCTACTTTTACTTGACTAACATTTTGAATGCAGGACTTTTACTTGTTGCAGAGTATTCCTACACTCTGGTACTTCTACTTTTACTCAAGTACAAGATCCGAGTACTTCAACTTTTACTCAAGTACACGATCTGAGTACTTCTACTTTTACTCAAGTACACAATCTGAGTACTTCTACTTTTACTCAAGTACACGATCTGAGTACTTCTACTTTTACTCAAGTACAAGATCCGAGTACTTCTACTTTTACTCAAGTACAACATCTGAGTACTTCTACTTTTACTCAAGTACACAATCTGAGTACTTCTACTTTTACTCAAGTACACGATATGAGTACTTCTACTTTTACTCAAGTACACAATCTGAGTACTTCTACTTTACTCAAGTACACAATCTGAGTACTTCTACTTTTACTCAAGTACAAGATCCGAGTACTTCTACTTTTACTCAAGTACAACATCTGAGTACTTCTACTTTTACTCAAGTACAACATCTGAGTACTTCTACTTTTACTCAAGTACACAATCTGAGTACTTCTACTTTTACTCAAGTACACAATCTGAGTACTTCTACTTTTACTCAAGTACACGATATGAGTACTTCTACTTTTACTCAAGTACACGATATGAGTACTTCTACTTTTACTCAAGTACAAGATCCGAGTACTTCTACTTTTACTCAAGTACAAGATCCGAGTACTTCTACTTTTACTCAAGTACACAATCTGAGTAACCCAAAACCCTCCTTCTTCCTGCTTCAAATTCTTCAGGAAGAAGTTATTTAAAAGGTTTCTGGCTGCTGCAGTGCCTCTGTGTGGCCTGAGGGCGGCGCTGTGCAGCATTCATGCACTATTGATCCCAAAATATAAATGCAAATCAAATGTGCAAAAAGCAACACCTTTAATTGGTAACGCTGCATCACAATTAACAGAAAAAGACAGCTTTTAGCAAGTCAACATGTTGTAAAATGGTTTCTAAAGGTGGATTGTTCGTTTAATAATAATAATTAAAAAAAGGATCATAATGAAATAATAATTATAATGATAAAAATACAATAATAATTATAGTGATAATTATGAAATCATTAAAATAACGATTATTGTAAAAAATAAAATGATAACAATTATAATAATGATGATAAAATCAGTCATAGAATAATATGAATACAAATAATGACAATAAAATATTAATTATTAGTGAACTTGTAAAATAAAGAAACACGGCACAGTTTTTATTTTAAAAATATACTTTTAATACAACAGCTGCATATAAATATTAAAATATACATTATACAGGTGTACAGTACACTCACACAAAACCAAAACAGAAAATATTAGGCTTCTATTTGTACGGCACTTCTTGTATTTTTTTTGTATTTTTCTACTTTTTTCTTTTGAAAGGTTACTTACTGACGAAGGAGTTGTACATAAAGATGTGTTAACAGGTCCGAAGTATAACTGTGGTTACGGAGAGACGGACAGAAAAGGGCTAAAGGTTTGCTGTACATTATATGACATGTTAATGTGGAATGTTTGCTAGTCTCTTTCCTCACTAAAGACCCAGCAGGATGTGATTATTCCCTCGTTATGCTCTCCACAGGAAGTCTGCGTTTAATACCAGAGTATCGTTTCATTCGGACATCGGGGCTTTTACTCTGAAAACCACTGACTCGGTTTTGGTTTAAACAACGACGTGTTATTGCCTCTCATGTTTCATCATTACTTTTGAGATACTGAAGCATCTGTGATTCAAATCTATGGCTGATATTTCAAAAAAGCAGAAGCCTGTTTTCCACTCAGAGGATGCTAGCACCATGTAGCACACACACCGCTACATTAAAATGGAGATGTGTGTCTGAAGATTAAATTATTCAATGGGATGTAGTAATGAGTTTTAGGTGCTGGTGTTTGGATTTTGTGAAACTCGGACAGAGCTATGCTAGCTGTTTCCCTCCGTTTCCAGTCGTTATGCTAAGCTAGTTTAGCATATCTGACTGTAGCATAATATGGACATTCGTGTGCCCATTGTTCGGCCAATCATCTGGTCTATAAAATGTCATTAAATAGTGAAAAATGTCCACAGCAATAATTGGATTTTAGGCAGAAAATGGAAAATGTGAAGGGTTGAAATGGTCAAAAAGAGTGGTGCAGGAATGAGTTCTTAAACCGGAGATGAGTTAGCATTTAACCATCCTTTATAGCCCAACATTAGCCGCCTTTAGCTTAGCGGTGAAGTCATGTGACCGTGCTGTACTTCCTTTATAGCCCAACATTAGCCGCCTTTAGCTTAGCGGTGAAGTCATGTGACCGTGCTGTAGTTCCTTTATAGCCCAACATTAGCCGCCTTTAGCTTAGCGGTGAAGTCATGTGACCGTGCTTTAGTTTCTTTATAGCCCAACATTAGCCGCCTTTAGCTTAGCGGTGAAGTCATGTGACCGTGCTTTAGTTTCTTTATAGCCCAACATTAGCCGCCTTTAGCTTAGCGGTGATGAAGTCATGTGACCGTGCTGTAGTTCCTTTATAGCCCAACATTAGCCGCCTTTAGCTTAGCGGTGAAGTCATGTGACCGTGCTGTAGTTCCTTTATAGCCCAACATTAGCCGCTTTTAGCTTAGCGGTGAAGTCATGTGACCGTGCTTTAGTTTCTTTATAGCCCAACATTAGCCGCCTTTAGCTTAGCGGTGATGAAGTCATGTGACCGTGCTGTAGTTCCTTTATAGCCCAACATTAGCCGCCTTTAGCTTAGCGGTGAAGTCATGTGACCGTGCTTAAGTTTCTTTATAGCCCAACATTAGCCGCCTTTAGCTTAGCGGTGAAGTCATGTGACCGTGCTTAAGTTTCTTTATAGCATGACATTAGCTTTTTAATTCAGAAATCATAAACGTTTGTTTGCCAAAGAGCTTATTTTTAGCAATATTCCGAAATCAAATGGGAAAATTCAACTGCTTTTTGTCGAGGGATCCCTTAAAATGCTAAATACATTATCACTGCACCACTTGATTAAAAAGCTAATTGCAGAAACATTAAAATACCTTCTGGGTTTTCAAAAGACTGCCAGAGATTTTCATATTTCCTAAAAACAGATGCTTAAAGCTTGACCTTAAAACGGGTAGTGATGATACATGAGAGGCACTCTGACGCTTCACTGATACTCAACGAGGACCAGAAGCTCGCAAACTGAACCTTTCCAAATCCAACTTCTCTCCCAGATGGAGGTTTTCCATATCAGCGACAAAGAGGACGCTAGCATCAAGAAACATACTCCTCCTCTTCCTCCTCTTCCTCCTCTTCAGCTGTCAGAGGAGGTGGAGATGTAGGTCGCATTCACACCTAAAATTCGCTTCTTTGGTGCGCACCAGACGACAGATTGTTCAATGGTTTTATTTGTCAGAAGGTTCGGTTTGCGGGCAAAACTCAAACGGACTATAAACTTTAAACACAAGTCATGTGATCGGAAATGCTGTTCACCCATTGGTCAGACATTAAGGGGGTCAATTCACGTAAATCCCGGCCATTTCTACCGTAGCTTTGGAGCATCGCCAGCTTATCTTCATACTGCTGTTAGATTCAGTCGTCTTGTGTCTTGAGAGAAATCATTATTTATTTTATTTTATCATCATACCTTTTACCTCCGTGTGTCTCTTAACCTGATGACATGTTATATTTTGCTGCATGTACCTGACTTGTATGTATTATTGATGGACCCTTTTGACTTCACACGACACTGTTCAACACTGCTTCACTCTTTCGCTAAAGATTTTGAAGACATCAAATATTACGCTTCCTTTCTTTCGGTGCGATTCACGCGAACGCGACCCACGAGGTTTCTGATCAGCTATTCGGAGGCTAAGTGCCGTTTTGCCGGGCCTCTTTGAAACCGGAGACGCTCCACAGTGTTTCGGACAATGTGAGCGCCATTATCGAGAGGGGGGGGGGGGGGGGGTCACCTGGAGGTCAGCAGCGTCCCACCAGTGTTGGTTACTGATGGGTCTATTCAGGTGAAAAAGGAGAGAGGACAACAGTGTCTCCCTGTCCTCGTCTTACAACTTGTTCAACACGCTGCTTTAGACTCTGGATATTTTAAAGGTCCCCTATTATACTGTTTATCCTCAATACATCACAGGTCTCAGATATATCCAGAGCCTGTCTCTGATTGGCTGAAACACCAAACAGATCATTGCAGCATTACCCACAATCCCCTCTGTTTCAGCCCTGTTTCCAAAGTGCTGATTCTCTGTCTGTTACTTCAGATGAAGACAAGGAGCCCCTCCCACGCCCCTCTGAGAGACATCTGGTTACAAAGAACTCAATGGAGCTCTAGAGGAGATCCAGGTGATAAGGGGGGGGGGGGGTACCTTGTTGCTGATTGGCTAATGGTTACACAAGACAACCACATCGTTATGGACATCATAAAGTGGCCAAAAATCTGATCAGCTCATTTTCAGACAGGTTTTTATAGAAATGGATCAAAAAGAGAGAGAATCTTTGTTCCTGAACTTCAGAGTCTCTTTCCACAGAGGGGACACATGTTGATGTAGAAGAGGGGACACATGGTGATGTAGAAGAGACTGAAGAAGAGGGGACACATGTTGATGTACAAGAGACATGAAGAAGAGGGGACACATGTTGATGTAGAAGAGACATGGAGAAGAGGGGACACATGTTGATGTAGAAGAGACATGGAGAAGAGGGGACACATGTTGACGTAGAAGAGACATAGAGAAGAGGGGACACGTGTTGATGTAGAAGAGACATGGAGAAGAGGGGACACGTGTTGATTGTAGAAGAGACATGGAGAAGAGGGGGACACATGTTGATGTAGAAGAGACATGAAGAAGAGGGACACATGTTGATGTAGAAGAGACATGAAGAAGAGGGGACACAATGTTGACGTAGCAGAGACATGGAAAAGTGGATTTTTGCATAATAGGTGACCTTTAACACCGAGCACTGGGAAGCTGTTTTCAGGCAAATTAAGGTGCAACTGACAGTGAACTTGTATTGATTCGTTGGTTGGTGAAAATGTCCATCATAAGTCCTCAAAGTCCAATGGAAGGGTTTCAAAGAGCCTCTGTGGAAATTCATACGGATATAAAATGCAGCAAATTCTAATATAAGCTTAAAAATGATTTAAGTAATGAATCCTAAGCCACATGTGTTGTTGTGTAGCAGATTTGGCCTTCTGTCACGGATCAGATGTCCTCAAGCGTTTTGTACTTCGATAACACGTCTGTTGACATCGTTGGTGTTTTACAAGCAAACTGAACCCACAGCTTATAATGCGGTTACCGATACTAAGCTTCCCTCCGCACGTCCATCTCTGGCACGTTCCAGGGTAACACCTCTTTCGGGCAAATTTGGATGTAACTAACAATGAATATTATTGTTTTAAAACTGCTGGCGAAAAATGCTCATCGTGCATTCGCAGAGCCCAATTGAAGGGTAAGAACCCACATATGTCCATTTCTATAGATATAGAGTGCAGCGAATTCTAATATAAGCTCAATATGATCTCAATTAGACTCTTATCTGCAGGCTAGACTGTTTCCCTAACCTTGGCATTTGCTATCCTCACAGAGTAGATTTTGAAACCTCTTAGTGTGAAGATAGCTCTCACTGATCTCTACAGAAAGGACCCTCAGAACAAAGGACTCGGAGTTCTGTAGATTTCGAGTTGCATTGATTTGTTTCAGCCACCTACAAAAGAAAGTACGTCCTTGAAATACTGAATAGTAATCCTCCAAAGCGACTGGCAGAAGACGGATCCCAGCCAGATGCTATCGGACTGGAGTTAATGGTTTTAAAACACAGATTTCTGCTTTAGCAGCTTCACTTTGGAGTTGAGCTAAACCTCCTGTCTGCCAGCAGCTGGGATGAATCCAACTTTCATTATGAGGACACAACAACTCTCCCTTTCACTTCCTTGGGAAACATCAGAGTGAAAAGACTGTTTAGGTCTCTCTGCTATCCGAGGAGGAAGTGACTGATAAGATGATCCAGTTTGTGCCGAGTCATTGTCTGCGTCAGACTTTCATTCTCCGTGTGTCTAACCCACCAGCACTTCCTGCGGTCAGTAATGACCACGGAGAAACCGTTGGGTCGTTCCCCTCGCTAAAACCCGTTTCCAGGTACACAAACAGAGACTTTTCTGGGAAAGTGAGTCAGGAATGTGAGCGGAGACGTGGCTTTGCCAAAACTGGCAACGCACCCATTAAAGCTTTACAGTTAAAGGGATATTCCAGGACACAAAGTGTGTATTGAAAGAGGAGTAATGCTACATTATAAGCCCTCACACGAGCTTGCGTTTAATCCGGCGTCTTGTCTTGTTTGGATCTGTTGCAGAAATGCAACCGTTTTTTGGCATATAGATGCATGCACACAGCAGATGGTGCTTTAGTTACGTAACACCACTTTGGAGGAGGGAAAACATCAGCACGAACGTATGCATTCAAAGTGGAATCGCTCCTGAACCCAGGGACCCCGTCCTCCTCTGAAGTGACACATGGGACCATTTGAGTCTTCACCGCTATGTTCGCTTGTTTTCTTCTTTCTCTTTTTCACTTCCAAGTGGGGTTGTATAAAGTACTCGTCTAGAGTCAGTGTATCACCTACAGCAGGTCCCAGTTTGGAGTATGAGTGCAGAAGTAAATCAACGTATTGTGAACAAAGGCAGCAGCAACACATATTAGAAACTAAGTGTTGCTGCTTGATTTTGCCATAAGACAGCTTTTCCGTCCAGGGAACGACAAGCAGTTACATATCCATCTATTCTTTTCAATGCCACCAGACTCCATTAATAAAACCTGTACTTTTCTGATAACCGCATGGTCTAGTTAAAGGTGGGGTCGGTCATTTTGGAGAAACCAGCTCGAGTGCGCTAGAATTTGAAAATACACAGCGGGAAGAAATCTGCTACTTCTTTTTACAGCGCCACGGCTTCCACAGATGTTTTGTCAAAGCACTTCAGATATTCGTTGCTATCGGGACGTTAACAGCATTCCATGGAATATAACAAAAAGTGTATCTCGAGCCGGTTTCCTCAAACTTACCTACCCCACCTTTAAGTAATTTTATGTTTTCATTTCTTTATTTATTAGGATGGAACTTCAGCACAAACTTTTATTTGAAACTAGTCAAAACTTTACACACATAAACTGTGTATAAATTAAAAGTTAGACAGTCCATAAGTCTGTTTAAATCTATGGGTTTTGTCGCTGCAGTAAAAAAGGGCTGAATTTAAGCAGTAAATATGAGGCACGACGTCCTTTTATGCGGCTAAAATAAGTTTTTTTGCCGTTGCCTCTGTCCTCAGCCGAGTACCTCATATAACCCACACCAAACACTCCTACCGTCCTCTTTATCAGAGCCTCGTGCTGCCGCGTCTCACTATCAGTCCCTGGCATCAGTCACCACTTTACATTACTGCGCTCATGAGCGACATTTCCAAGAAAACAAAACAGAAACAATCCGCTTTGAACTGTCGTGTCCACAGCTTTTCAGAAGTGACCACGAGGAGGTGAAGGTTTGAAAGTTCCTCTGACGGGAAGTGGAGTTTTCCATAGGAGGACCGAAGCGTTGCAGAGCTCTGGAACGAAGCCCAGATAGAAACTCTTCAAGGTTGAAAAACAAACAGCCGAGTGGAAGTTCACAGAAACCGGTGCCAGTTCAAAGCATAGGATTTAATCTGCAGGGGAAATATTTTGGTTGAATATCGGATAGCTTTTTTTCTTTCTCTCCGAGTCAAGTGAGGCCAGGCTGAGAGCAGTAGTCATGGGTTACCTTGTAATAGGGTTGAACATCAGGCATAATAACACGTCCCTAAGCTCCAGGCACTTCAGAAAGGCGTCATTATGCAAACTGCCTATTACAGGACGCTCGCAGGCCAAAACCCAGTCAGCAGCTTCTGCCTCGCTCAGGTATGCATCGCTTTTTTATTTTTCACATCGTACAGTAGCACCGAAACAAAGCCTCTCAATCAATATCTGTCTTTAGACAAAAAGGTGCCGACTAAAGAGTCTTTCTCGAAGCCCTCTTTTAAAAAGGTGCTTAGTTGCTCTTACCACAGTGCAATTCAAAGGGTCCTTTACTTTAGTTTTACGTCCAACAACATTTAGAGACCGTGGACAGGTTGGTCTACAGCTTCAGAAAAGACCACAGAAGAAAGGCAGAGTTCAACAGACCCGCTACGGGGGTCGAATAACAACAAAATAATAATAATAAAAAAACAAATTATTTGCTTTCTAGATCTACAAGTGTGTTTCTCTCTTCGTCATTGCAATTCAGGAAGGTGCACTACATCACCAGGGCAGGGGTCGAGGAGAGGGCTCGGGGAACATTCAGGAACATTCAGGACACTTCCCTCTGAGGGTTAAAGCCAGTGCAGATTAGTAAAAGGCGAAATAATAAAGTGTCCGTCACGCCACGCCCTCGGGTCGTGGTGCATTCAAGGAGGAGGGATTTCAAATGTTACGTCGTCCTTCAAAGCAGAGATCTTCAACTGAGCCGTGGGACTTTTTAAACATGGATAATAAACCAAACAACCAAAGAATGACACATGTAAGCCTTATCAAGCATATATACTGTATAATGATAATTTAGCGACAAGTCTCTCAATTTGGCTGAGAGTTCGTCTCCTCAGTAGCTTTGAGAGATTTCTCTTTGCGTTTTATTAAAGTGACCTGTTTCTCAGTTCCTTAGCATTAATCATCCGTGTTTTTGTCTTAAAGCTACAGGTGTTTAGTGAGATGCCGTTTAAGCTGAAACAATAAATGTATCGCGTCAATAGATTTCACTTATTAACTACTATCAAGCCAAACAGATTAGGTTCAATTAATATCATTGCTTTCAACTACCGTACTTTTCGGACTATAAGCCGCGACTTTTCCCCCCATTTTTTTGTACAGCTAACGGCCACTAGGGAACCTCCTAGATCTATGGATTTTACAGGTAAAATTAACCACCTTTAACTCTACGGCTCTAGGACCGGTCCGCGCCCGCCACCTTTAAGCGGCGGGCTCCAGCAGGAAAAGCTGGAGGCCGGAAAAGAGTGAGACAGGTAGCGCGCCAAAGTGAAAGTGGAAACCGAGAGACAGAACGAGAGCAAGACAGACGGACAAGTTAGCTGCTGCGGCTTATATGACGGTGCGCTTTATAGTCCGAAAAGTACGGTAACCTCATGTGACGTAACATGTAATGAAAGTCTCTTCAGTGAAGCTTAGGACCTGTTGGATTTCCTTTGCAGCAACTACATCATGTTTTGGGACAGGTGAAGTGAACTTGGACAGTTTCCCACGGCACACATGGTGGAAAGTCACTGCTTTGAAGGACGCGGGTCAACACTGTATTCCCATGGAACAGCAGGGTGTGGTAATGGTTTGGTGTCGAGTGGTTTCAGCAGTGAATCTTTGGTCAGCTTGGATTAAGGTGCAGTTTGATCTTTAACTTTCATTTTGACGGGGAGTTAAGTTTAGGGATTAAAGCTGCGGGGACTTTTTTTTTTCCCACAACAAACAGCCGGTAGTTTCCATGAACAGCTGCTGCCTTCCAGGACTCGGTCACTTCTCACTTCTCTGACGCAACCCCAACGGTATGGAGTGCTTCTATAGGGCCAACGGAAATCTAAAAAAGCACACACACACTCTTTGTCTCGCAGGCTTGTGCTCCTCCCACTTCCTTATTTTTTTGTTGCACTTCCTCTATCCTCAGATGCCCCCCTTCGCCCTCGCCTCACTACCGGCCCCCCTGCCGAGTAAAAACTAAGACCAATCTACAAAAACAGTGCAATGTCTATTCATAGGCACACTGGGAAACAAATACAGCACACAGAGGGCGAGAGGCACGCTCATACTGGATGTATATACACACACACACACACACACACACACACACACACACACACACACATCACCACCACACACACACACATTCTCACTCACTCACACACACAGACAGAATACAGAGACGTCAGCAGCAGCAGCAGCAGCAGCAGCAGCAGATCTGGCCTGATGGTGATGTTGGAACTGATCCTCCTCTTCCCCCCTTACAGCGAAAGAGAAGAAGAGAAGCTCCTCAGGTCTCACTGCTTGCTCGGTTGGTGCAGGAAGGAGTGGCAAGATGGAGGAGGAAGCGGATGTTTAGGTGACTTTAGCCCTCCACCTCCTCGCCCCCCCGCGGAGACTCTTTCTGGATTTGGCTGCTCGCACTAGCCGCCAAAATCCTCTGCACAAAGTCTTTGGTCCGCCCGGCAACTAAAGGACCTGCAGGAGAGAGGAGGAGGAGGAGGAGGAGGAGGAGGAGGAGGAGGAGGAGGAGGAGGAGGAGGAGAAGGAGGAGAAGAAGAAGAAGAAGAATGGGTTTACACACCTTCCGGCGCAGACTGAAAACTCATCTCTTTCGACTCCACTTCGAGCGATAGAACTGCTAACAAAGCACTTATAAACTAATAAAGGACTGGCTTATCTAAAGCCAGTTGAGTAGCACTTGAAATGCTTGGCTCTATGAAACCTGATGTACTTTATGATTCTGTTTTCTTCAAGGTTGTGTCTTCCTGGTTGAATGCACTCATTGTGAGTCGCTTTGGATAAAAGCGTCGGCTAAATGTAATGAGTCTTTTTTCTAGTAAATTATTCAGTTTTCCCTCATCATGTACCTTTTCAATCTCATCAAGTCTGAGGGTTTTTTCAGAATATTACCCACCCCTAGGTCTGCAGCTCATTTTCTATTTTTCTTTATACCTAAAATGGCCCCAATACAAGTACTTGATGAAAATCAGAATCAGAATCAGGGTTATCACCAGGTCGGTTGACACGTATGAGGAATTGGACTTGGTGTCATGGTGCATACAAGTAAAACAAACATGTAAAAACACAGATAGAGAACTATTTTAAGAAAACTATAATAACATTAAACAAAACAAGACAAAATATAGCAAAAGAAAAGAAAATAAAGCAGTATTTACATTGAAATAGAATGGAATAAAAATATAACCATGTGAATTAAATTTAGTTAGACACTAATTAATACTGCAAATATTTAAGTTAACAATCTAGACCTTTTTTAAGCTCTGTATGTTTTATGTTGAATAAAATACAAATAAAACATACTGCTTGGTGTTGGACAACATGCTGCTAACATGTTAGCATGGAGCTAACCACCCATTGTGTGTATATCAATGGGTGTTTAGCTCCATGCTAACATATTAGCATGGAGCTAAACACCCATTGTGTGTATATCAATGGGTGTTTAGCTCCATGCTAATATGTTAGCATGGAGCTAACCACCCATTGTGTGTATATCAATGGGTGTTTAGCTCCATGCTAACATATTAGCATGGAGCTAAACACCCATTGTGTGTATATCAATGGGTGTTTAGCTCCATGCTAATATGTTAGCATGGAGCTAACCACCCATTGTGTGTATATCAATGGGTGTTTAGCTCCATGCTAACATATTAGCATGGAGCTAAACACCCATTGTGTGTATATCAATGGGTGTTTAGCTCCATGCTAATATGTTAGCATGGAGCTAACCACCCATTGTGTGTATATCAATGGGTGTTTAGCTCCATGCTAACATATTAGCATGGAGCTAAACACCCATTGTGTGTATAGCAATGGGTGTATATCAATGGGTGTATATCAATGGGTGTTGAGCTCCATGCTAACATGTTAGCATGGAGCTCAACACCCATTGTGTGTATATCAATGGGTGTTTAGCTCCATGCTAACATATTAGCATGGAGCTAAACACCCATTGTGTGTATATCAATGGGTGTATATCAATGGGTGTATATCAATGGGTGTTGAGCTCCATCAAAGATTTTGAGGATTTGTAATGTATCACACAACAGGACAACACGTTAGCGTTTCTTTTTGGTTTCTGTGTGTTTCTCACCGCTGGACTCTCGCAGGATGTCTTCCAGCCGCTGGGTCATCCCTCGCTCGTCTTCCTCCTCTTCCTCGCTGCTCTCCACCCGCAGCCGGATCACCTCTTTGATCCTCAGCAGGGCTCCCAGCAGGCTCTCTGCACACAAAACAAAAATCCATTATTATGTTCATCTCAAAACGTTAAATCAGACGCTCACAGGATAGAAGACAGTTTGACGTCCATTGCATTAGTTAATGGGTATTCTGAGTTCAACATCCTTTTCATGTCTGATCTTCTCTAATACATCCCGCTGGTGTTGTTCTAATATATAACTAATAAGTACATTTTTTATTTTTTTAAAGTCACGTTCATCCCAACATTCAAAGGCTTTATTGTCATGTGCATAATACAGTTTAGTTTGGCATCGAAAGTCCCAGGCTCCTCTAACAATGCAATATATAATATACTTAAGGCATACAAAGAAAGGAAATGTACTGCAGGAGATTTTAAAGAGGCCCTAGTATGCTTTTTGGGGGTTTTCCTTTCCTGTAGTGCGTCATATAGGTTAGTGCATGTAAAGGGTCTGCAAAGGCTAAAATCCCTGTGTTCATCACTATGAAACATTTTATTGGCAAGCGCTCCAACACATGGTACGTGATAAGCTAAGGGGCGGGACATCTCTAAGCGGTTGACCAATCGCAACAGAGTCGGCCAGCTAACCAATCAGAGCAGACTGGGCTCTGGTTTCAGACAGAGGGTGAAAAGATGTGCTGCAGCACAGACAGTATGAGAAACATAAAGAACTCTTTGAACATTAAAGCATGGAGACATGTAGAGACACTACATACTGATATACACCTGAACATCAGCAGGAGAGGACTCTTAAAGTAGAGACACTACATACTGATATACACCTGAACATCAGCAGGAGAGGACTCTTTAAAGTAGAGACACTACATACTGATATACACCTGAACATCAGCAGGAGAGGACTCTTTAAAGTAGAGACACTACATACTGATATACACCTGAACATCAGCAGGAGAGGACTCTTTAAAGTAGAGACACTACATACTGATATACACCTGAACATCAGCTGAGAGGACTCTTTAAAGTAGAGACACTACGTACTGATATACACCTGAACATCAGCAGGAGAGGACTCTTTAAAGTAGAGACACTACATACTGATATACACCTGAACATCAGCAGGAGAGGACTCTTTAAAGTAGATACACTACGTACTGATATACACCTGAACATCAGCAGGAGAGGACTCTTTAAAGTAGAGACACTACGTACTGATATACACCTGAACATCAGCAGGAGAGGACTCTTTAAAGTAGATACACTACGTACTGATATACACCTGAACATCAGCAGGAGAGGACTCTTTAAAGTAGATACACTACGTACTGATATACACCTGAACATCAGCAGGAGAGGACTCTTTAAAGTAGAGACACTACGTACTGATATACACCTGAACATCAGCAGGAGAGGACTCTTTAAAGTAGAGACACTACATACTGATATACACCTGAACATCAGCAGGAGAGGACTCTTTAAAGTAGAGACACTACATACTGATATACACCTGAACATCAGCAGGAGAGGACTCTTTAAAGTAGAGACACTACATACTGATATACACCTGAACATCAGCAGGAGAGGACTCTTTAAAGTAGAGACACTACATACTGATATACACCTGAACATCAGCAGGAGAGGACTCTTTAAAGTAGAGACACTACATACTGATATACACCTGAACATCAGCAGGAGAGGACTCTTTAAAGTAGAGACACTACATACTGATATACACCTGAACATCAGCAGGAGAGGACTCTTTAAAGTAGAGACACTACATACTGATATACACCTGAACATCAGCAGGAGAGGACTCTTTAAAGTAGAGACACTACATACTGATATACACCTGAACATCAGCAGGAGAGGACTCTTTAAAGTAGAGACACTACATACTGATATACACCTGAACATCAGCAGGAGAGGACTCTTTAAAGTAGAGACACTACATACTGATATACACCTGAACATCAGCAGGAGAGGACTCTTTAAAGTAGAGACAC
The DNA here is from genome assembly GCA_023974075.1 of Chaenocephalus aceratus. Taxonomy (NCBI): domain Eukaryota; kingdom Metazoa; phylum Chordata; class Actinopteri; order Perciformes; family Channichthyidae; genus Chaenocephalus; species Chaenocephalus aceratus. The sequence goes on from JAMFTG010000488.1 coordinate 90,622, forward strand.
TACACACTGATATACACCTGAACATCAGCAGGAGAGGACTCTTAAAGTAGACACTACACCTGATATACACCTGACATCAGCAGGAAAGGACTCTTTAAAGTAGAGACACAACATACTGATATACACCTGAACATCAGCAGGAGAGGACTCTTTAAAGTAGAGACACTACATACTGATATACACCTGAACATCAGCAGGAGAGGACTCTTTAAAGTAGAGATACTACACACTGATATACACCTGAACATCAGCAGGAGAGGACTCTTTAAAGTAGAGACACTACATACTGATATACACCTGAACATCAGCAGGAGAGGACTCTTTAAAGTAGAGACACTACATACTGATATACACCTGAACATCAGCAGGAGAGGACTCTTTAAAGTAGAGACACCACATACTGATATACACCTGAACATCAGCAGGAGAGGACTCTTTAAAGTAGAGACACTACATACTGATATACACCTGAACATCAGCAGGAGAGGACTCTTTAAAGTAGAGACACTACATACTGATATACACCTGAACATCAGCAGGAGAGGACTCTTTAAAGTAGAGACACTACATACTGATATACACCTGAACATCAGCCAGAGAGGACTCTTTAAAGTAGAGACACTACATACTGATATACACCTGAACATCAGCAGGAGAGGACTCTTTAAAGTAGAGACACTACATACTGATATACACCTGAACATCAGCAGGAGAGGACTCTTTAAAGTAGAGACACTACATACTGATATACACCTGAACATCAGCAGGAGAGGACTCTTTAAAGTAGAGACACCACATACTGATATACACCTGAACATCAGCAGGAGAGGACTCTTTAAAGTAGAGACACTACATACTGATATACACCTGAACATCAGCAGGAGAGGACTCTTTAAAGTAGAGACACTACATACTGATATACACCTGAACATCAGCAGGAGAGGACTCTTTAAAGTAGAGACACTACATACTGATATACACCTGAACATCAGCCAGAGAGGACTCTTTAAAGTAGAGACACTACATACTGATATACACCTGAACATCAGCAGGAGAGGACTCTTTAAAGTAGAGACACTACATACTGATATACACCTGAACATCAGCAGGAGAGGACTCTTTAAAGTAGAGACACTACATACTGATATACACCTGAACATCAGCTGGAGAGGACTCTTTAAAGTAGAGACACTACGTACTGATATACACCTGAACATCAGCAGGAGAGGACTCTTTAAAGTAGAGACACTACATACTGATATACACCTGAACATCAGCAGGAGAGGACTCTTTAAAGTAGATACACTACGTACTGATATACACCTGAACATCAGCAGGAGAGGACTCTTTAAAGTAGAGACACTACGTACTGATATACACCTGAACATCAGCAGGAGAGGACTCTTTAAAGTAGATACACTACGTACTGATATACACCTGAACATCAGCAGGAGAGGACTCTTTAAAGTAGATACACTACGTACTGATATACACCTGAACATCAGCAGGAGAGGACTCTTTAAAGTAGAGACACTACATACTGATATACACCTGAACATCAGCAGGAGAGGACTCTTTAAAGTAGAGACACTACATACTGATATACACCTGAACATCAGCAGGAGAGGACTCTTTAAAGTAGAGACACTACATACTGATATACACCTGAACATCAGCAGGAGAGGACTCTTTAAAGTAGAGACACTACATACTGATATACACCTGAACATCAGCAGGAGAGGACTCTTTAAAGTAGAGACACTACATACTGATATACACCTGAACATCAGCAGAATATATTCATTAATGTTCAATTCTTTATTTGATATGTTGTTGACTCCTTTCCTGCTGCCTTTCCTCACCACTTCCTCCTTTGCAGATACAACATTCGGATTCTAAAGGATTGATCAAGTGTGGTTTTGGTTTACAGCGTTAGACCACCAGCTCTCACACTGCTGAACATCTTTAGGTGTCAGAGGGTTATGTTCGGACTCATCGTCCCTTCTGTGAGTTTGGCCTCCTCCTCTGTGAGGTCATGTGACCTGATGGCGCCATGACACCCCGCTCCTGTCAGTGATGCATAGATCTGATTCCTCTTTTGTCCAACGCTCGTGTCAGCAGGGAGAGGGAGTGAGTGAGTGAGTGAGTGTGTGTGTGTGTGTGTGTGTGTGTGTGTGTGTGTGTGTGTGTACACAGCAGGTCGTACCATTTCTTTACACACAAACACTCTATGGTGTTGGGTGACTGCGGGAATATAATGGCTGCTTTCTGGGACATTTTTGTAAAGAAGGTTCCCCTGTTTTTGTGAAATGGTTTAAGTGGATTGTTATATAATAGAAGTTAGGACACTTTGTCTCACGGGAGCTTATAGCGAAAAAAATTGCCAGATTTGTTGTCAATTTATGACCAAAGACAGCGTGTGGCGTCGGCACACTTTGACATCCAGCTGTGTGAATGAAGCCGTCATTCCCGGAGCTTGTGACGTTGGAGCACTTGAAAGACTCACCAAGCATTCACGTGGAGTGTTCGTTTCCTTTTGTTACATGTGTACTATTACGCTAATGTCATGGTCTGTCGCCATAGAGATCCAAAAGGGCAGGCACACAAAGGGACATCATATCCACATCTGTACACACACACGATGCACACATACATCAGTGATTGGATGAGTAGTGTGGGTGTTTTATGGGGGGGGGGGGGGGGGGGTCGGCATGGTAACCCTCGATTTGAGCAACCTTACAGGAGATGATTTAGGTCACTGACCTCTAGTAATAATTGCGATATGTTTATCAGGCAGTCATTCTCACAAGAGTTGTAGCTTAGCTTGCAAATGGAGTGTCACCATCTTGAAACAACATGTGAGTTTTAATTGATTGTTCGTATAAAAGAAAGACGGGCAAACGTAGACACAGTGGGATAAAAACAACACAAGAGCCGCCACATTTTCACTTATATGTGTGCCTATCAGTGATTGGATGAGTAGTAGCCAGGGCCGGCCCTGACCAATTTGCCGCCCTAGGCAAGATTTTAGCTGGCGCCCCCCCCCCCCAAAATGCAGACACTCACTTTGATTCGCACGTGCATGGTTGTGGCATGACCACCAAAACAAAGATATTGACACAAGATGTGTGCAACTGTATTTAGATTCCTATCCATTTGAACATGATTTAAGTGGGGGGAAGCAACATTAGGAGATCTATGGATACATCTCACAACACCCATTTGAAACAGAACTGGAAGCAGATTTTCTTTTTCTTTATGGATATTTTACAAATCACTCCCCTTTCAAACTGTATTCTTGTTTATTAATAACAACTTTTTGTACTGTCAGTATTTTATACCTGTTTTTCACCTGTTCTCTTATTTTTTTATAACTATAATGATCATATAAAGGTGTGCCTTTACCTCACTGAGCTGAGGTTATCAGAGCCTCTCAGTCTTTCAGGAGAGAGCTCTCCCCCCCCTCGTGGCCGCTTACACAGTAAATTCCAATGTTAATAAAAGCACACAGAAGCTGTGTACGTTTTTTGGGAGTTTGATTTATTTTAAATGAATACAAATACAAAATTAAAACCTATAATTGCACACTAAAACTATTATTTCAAAAAAAGAACAATTTCACATAAACCTTTGGTTTTTACTGGGACTGGGGCAGTTCAACTTGATTTTGGGGGGGGGGGGGTGTGCCATAGTTTATGGGTGCTGTACGCAATATAGGCGTAGTTCTGTTAGTATAAGATAATAAGATGTACTTTGTTGATCCAAAATCGGGAAATTGTGTTGTTATGAAATACAATTTTTTTTTATTTTTAACTTTTTTTTCCCTTCAATTTTCGGCGCCCCCTATGGGTTGATGCGCCCTTAGCATTCGCCTATACTGCCTATGCCGAGGGCCGGCCCTGGTAGTAGCTGTTAGTTAGCATGTATCACTGGAGCTTAAAGGCGGGGTGGGAATTTGAAAATACACAACCGGAGAAAATCTGCCACTTCCTCACAGAGCCCCTCCCCCGACACACACGAACGCGCACATGACCAACGAGGGCACGAGGTAAGTGTGTGCCCCGATGGAAGGCTGACAGGCAGGTAGGCCATCCAGTTACTTTAGCCGGCTCAGATGATTGGTCGAGCGCCACGGCTTCCACAGATGATGTTTTTATTGATTTGTAGTCAAAGCACTTCAGATATTCGTTGCTATCGCGACGTTAAGAGCATTCCATGGAATATAACAACAAGTGTATCTCGAGCCGGTTTCTCAAACTTACCCGCCCGCCTTTAAGGGCAGTTTAACACACTCCTTGCAAGGTTTCCTGACATGTTGTTTTGATAATGTAATGTTCTCTCCTCCAAGAACAATAGGCAAGCACGATGTGTAGATCCGGCACACTTACATCGAACTTTGCGAATTTAGGTGATCGTCCAGCCGTGCTAGGGAACGTCTCATGTAGTTTGATTGTCTGTGTTTCAAAATGCTCCACTGCTTGACACGAACACACACACACACACACACACACACACACACACACACACAAACCACCGCGATGGAGAGAGAGAGGAAAGACGGAAGGAGAGAAGAAGAAGAAGGAGTCAGCGGAGGGATGAAGGAAATGAGGAGATGTGCGAAGTGCAGCGCTGTGTGTGCGTGTTGGCTTTCTGCCAACGGAGCAACGACTGAAGCCTTCGCTGTGAAACGCTGGGAATGACTGGAATGTGAAACAAAATGGGAAAAACGGGACAAAGGAAAGGAAGTCGGTGGGGTTGAAGGAGGAGGAGGAGGAGGAGGAGATGGAGGAGGAGGAGGAGGAGGAGGAGGTGCTGACAGAGTGATAATTATCATCTCTGCAGAAACATGATTTCAAAATGTCCTTAAAGTTGTAATTAAAGCTTCATTTGATTCTAATTATAAACACAGATTGGATCAGTAGTCTGCTGTGAGATGAGTAGTCAGTGGGTCAGTGGGTCAGTCATTTGTCTGCGTTGTGATTTCTTTCTTAGTGCCAGTTTCAGCTTCTGAGTGAGGACATCATTAAATACACCATTTGGTTCCTCTTCCCGAGAACAGGTCATTAACACGGCTCTGCTGAAGACACCGGACTCACAAAAACCTACAGAGCAACTTCTTCACTATCAGGATAGCTCTGTACCACACACACACACGCACACACACACACACACACACACACACACACACACACACACACACACACACACACACACACACACACACACACACACACACACACACACACACAGCTAGTTGTGTGCTTTGTGTTTGATCCGCAGCACTGACCGTACTCCTGGTTGAGCCCCCACAATTTGATCTTGTTTGCTTCGTGCTGCGCCTTTTTCTTCAGCCGGCAGGCCCTGAAACACAACAGAGAGAGAGAGAGAGAGAGAGAGAGAGAGAGAGAGAGAGAGAGAGAGAGAGAGAGAGAGAGAGAGAGAGAGAGAGAGAGAGAGAGAGGTCATTCTCTGCAGCAACAGACATACATACGGCATCAATCAAACTGTGCAGGCCTTAGAGGGCCAGCACCACATCTTGGCTTTGGTCTGAGGTAGCTCTTCAGTGTGTCCATCACAGAGCCTTCGACCGGGGAAACTCCAAATTAAAAACTAGTTAATCAATCAACAACTTTATTAATCCCGCAACAAGGACAGCTTATGTACACAGGCAGGAGCATACAGGAAGAAAGCACGCAGATCAAATCAGTTAAAATGTAAAAAAGGATAGAGAAACAATCATCAAGGTGCAGCCAACACATTAAAAAGCCCCTCCAGTATTTCCGTTGTTCACGTGATTCCTGCCCGAGAGCAGCTGCAGGATCTACTGTACTTCCTCTCTCCTCTCCTCTCACATCTGACACTCTGCAGGCTTGGCTTCAGAGTATTGGGTGTTGAAGAGAAGGAATCAATCAATACATATTAAATATTCAGGCCTCTCACCAGGGACTGTTCCCTGCAGATAATTCCTCTTTCCCTGCAGCTGTGAGTCAGCTGAAGGAAGCTAAAGGATATGAAACACTTGCCGGACACAGTCCTCCCTCTGGGTGTTTCTCTGCTGAAAGATCTGTCTTTCTCTCCTGCAAATTTCCAATTTTAATCTCGGTCTCGGAGGGGAGGATGTGGGCGGACATACAACCATTTCAATTCTCCTAATCATTGCCGAGTGTTGCACATGTTTTTCATTTGTACATGGGTTTTTCACAAGCCCTTGAACGCAACATTTAAGAGTCAAAACAGCCCCAGATATTTATGTATAATTGCACTAAGTGGTATTTCATTCCACTGTCTTCAGTATCTTGTATGCTGCACAACTACGCCGTAGCTATTGTGAACATTCATTGATGACTAAAATAGCCTATAATAGAAGAGCTGCCGTTTAATCCTCATGACTCCCCGACAGCTACACATTGATTGAATTGACCGTCTGAATGAGAAGAAGAAAGAAAGCAGAGGCTGCCAGGAAGGAGGGGAACACATGTTAAAGCTTCTGGTGCTCGGTTTGAGATCCTCGGAGGTGTTTTCCCACCGGAGGCTTCAGCTGTCTTTGGAAATCAAACCAAGCAATGATAAGAGATAAAGACTCATTGTGAGGCGGGCTGTTTGCACGGGAAGATGCAAACACTTCGATGTATTCACTGTAAAAAGGACATTAACGGTACGTCCACACAGCAGCTTTTCAAAAATCTTGAACATCTTGGAGGTGGGCGTGTCTGACAGCTTGGGTTTTTTTTGTGAGCAATGCGACCAATAACCAATCACATGCATCTCCCGCCCCCGACATACAAAGCAACAAACCCCGGGGATTTTATGCGAGCAATATATATATATATAAACTCCCCAAACAGGCGAAAACCTACCAGTTTCACCCACTGTCTCTGCCACCTCCCTCCATGCCGGGTTCCTCCGGTTTGTATCCCGTTAATAGTTCTGGTCGTAAAGAACCGGGTGATTTGCTACCGTAACTTCTCGTTTGGAATATGAGGAAATGAACTGCGGTCTGGTTCTCCCTGCTTACACGTGGTTTGATTGGCTAGCGCTTCTCCTGTCAGATTTGCATACACGTGTTTCATTTCATTTCATTTCAAACCTTTATTTATTCAGATTGGTCCCTTGAGATCATAGATCTCTTTTTCAAGGGAGACCTGCAGCATATAGGTTCCACATGAAACATAAAACAATAAAGGACATTATACATTATATTTACAGGTGTTTGATTGGCTGACGCTTCCAGCTCAGCTTCGAAAGTTGAACATTGCTCAACTTTTGAATCCTGGACATCCTGGAAATCTTCGCTTCGCTCCCCCACAATGCAGTTCGGCGAAAAGCGAGGCAAAGTGACGTCACCCCCATTCAAAGTCAATGGGCAGAGAAGCGTTGGAAGCGGTGGAAGATTCGTCTAAAGCTGCTGTGTGGACGTACCGTTACAGTTTGGTTTATTTGCTGTCTTTTTAAAAAGGAGTTAGTGACGTTACGTTCGTGAACGATCCGATTCTTTTGAACGGCTCTTTGGTACGAACGAAGGGAACCGAGTCGTTCTTGTTGAAAAGTTATTTTTATCGTTGGTTCACTGCCTGCCATAAATCCACTCGCCTTAACGTGAACAGTGAAAAAGCTTGATTTTGTTCCCCAAGCGTATTCCGTGAAGACCCGCCCCGGCAGGAGGAGTGAGATGTTGTGGGTTAGGGTTAGCCAATCAGAGGCAGAGTAGGGGTGGGTCTTAACGGAATACGCATGAGAGAGAGAGAAGTCATAACAAGTGGTACAACGTGTTTTTCAGGTGAAAGAATTAGCCAAACGTGAAAACGCAGCAGCAGTTGGATGCACTTCAACAAAGAAATAGGCAATGATAAAGCGGAGTGCAATATTTGTAAAGCCAAAATATTATTTAAAGCAGGGTCAACGAATAATCTCCACTTTAAAAAAAACTGCTCTTTTGAACGGCTCTCGTTAAGGAACGGAGCCATAAGATCCGGCTCCCTCCAAAGAGCCGTAATTCCCATCACGAGAAGGAGTTATCACCAACAAGTGGGACAGCAAATCTAATCTGTGCAGGTTTAAAGTATTTGATGCATTCACACACACTCAGATGCCATTGGGAGGTTTCGGGGGGAAGTTACTAGCCCAAGAACTAATTAACTGACTGACCCAGGTTTGGCGACATGACTGAAACAGAAATAGGCAGCTGGTTGGGATAACTCCACGGCCAATTCTAACCTGTTTTCAGGCACAAAAAGACAGAAGAAATTACTGCATTTTCAATAAAAACATGAACCAAACCACAGACTTTCCAAGTGGACGACTATCTACCTCCAGAGACTAGGGGTGTAACGGTATCCGTATTCGTCCCGTACCGTCACGGTTCGGCACATGCAGTCACACGGCAAATACGCCTTTTTTTACGACTGGGAAAAAAGTCTGTCACTCAGGGCAGAATTACACTATTTATAATCCAGGGGGCGGTGTTGCGCCTAAAAGCCAGCCGCCCGTAAATAACAAATGAAGAACAAGAACAAAACACAACGAAACGAACACAATACATGAAGAAGAACCGTTAGTAGCTTCGGCGAGTTCACACAACACACAGGAGCTAGAAGCCACCTGCTTCTTTTAAATCAGCTGTGTGGGAACATTTCGGGTTCCCTGTGGACTACAACAACGATCGGGATCGGACGAGGACGGTGTGTCGGCATTGTTCGACAGCGGTGCGGTATGCTAGTGGTAACACATCAAGCATGCTCAATCACCTCCGAGTCAGTCTCAGTCCCCAGCGAGAGGGCATTCTCGACGGCAGGTAACCATAGTTACCGCCAACAGATCTGCCCTCACTGCTGACAACGTAGACTAACTCGTCTTTCTGAAGAACAACTTGAAAATAGAGTAAAGCTTGAGTACATTTATTTAGGCATACTGGCCTCACACACTCACAAGTTAATTACACATGTTAGACATTGCTCCTAAAGGTACAGATTTTATTTTGTTTTATATTTATCATTGTATTTATTTTATATGTTGACATCAGGAGATGTTATACAGTTCTGTATTGCCTTTTATTGATTGTGATTGAAACACTTTCTTATTATTTATTTAAATATTTTCAAGACATTCTTTTTAGTTGACATCAGCCATTATAAATAATATGGCCATCTGAGTGTGTGTGTGTGTGTGTGTGTGTGTGTGTTACTGTTTGTGTTTTAACTGTGCAATACAGTTAATGATTCCAAATGTTAGAGTTCCTTATTTTCATACCAAAACTTGCACTACTGTTACAAAATTATGCATTTGGGACTTTTCTTTGCTTTTCCTTGTTGTACCGAACCCGTACCGAACCGTGACCCCCAAACCGAGGTATGAACCGAACCGTGACTTCTGTGAACCGTGACACCCCTACCGGAGACACATCAGCTGTTACATGTTGGTCCCAAATGTCTGTGGTTGACATACGTTGGTACTACAAGTTATGCGTCAGTCCGTGACGTCACTGGGCCCAAAATACTTTTTGAGTGGAAAAGGACATCTGTAAATCAGCGGCTACACACACTTCTATAGCCCTGATTTAAATCATTAGGGTCTCAAATGTGTGAAATCGTCTAAAAGCTGAATACTAGGGATGCACGATAATTAACGGTCCGATATTAGGAATTATGACGTCATCCCGATAAACCCGATACCAGTATTAATAGCCCCGATAATATACAATATATTTTTTGGGTAAAAAAAAGAAAAACATACTGCGGTGTGGGTGGATTGGGATGAGGGGCGCTTGTTTTTCACTCGGCTCCTCCCGTTTTGCCAGTACTGTGGTATTAGTGGTTTAGGAAGAGGGGAGTTCTTCACAAATCCAGCGCTCCCTAATACTTCGAACCTGATCAGTCACCTGAAACATCGCCATCGCTACGATGGTGTGTTAAAAGCGTACGAAGACAATAATACAATACAAAGTGTGTGTGTGTGTGTGTGTGTGTGTGTGTGTGTGTGTGTGCGTGCAGTTGTGGCGAAATGTCGCTCCTCTGTTTTCATTTAAACAGCTCCTTATATCCGTTAGCGCAGCTAGCTAGCACCCGATGCTAACAACAACAATGCAAGTAAGGTCTCTCTCTCGCTCGCTCGGGCCACACATACACACACCCTCCCGGTCCTCCAGATGGCCAGTCGGTGTCTGCCGGTGAGCGTGGAAGTGTGGTCTGCCGCAAGCGGGCGGCAGGAGCGGGGCTGTCAGCATCAGCTTGTAGATGGTATTTTAAACTCGATGCGCTCTGAAACTCCGGGGCGGCCAAGGAAAAAAAATACACACGCGTTAAAATAATTAGTGGCGTAAAAATTGTTTTTATTATCGGTTATCGGTATCGGTCTTGAGAAGCAGGAAGTTATCGGTATCGGTTTCAAAAAAACAATATCGTGCATCCCTACTGAATACAGAGTCATTTGACGAGTGATAATTATACCACAATGTATGTCTGAAAGATATCACAATCATTAGCCTTTGATAACTTAATTTCCTTACTATGAGATTTTGAAAATATTTTTTTGCCATTCTGACTTTTTATTTTACAGACAGTGTCAACACCTGTTTAAAGAGTCTTCATTCATATTCAAGAGTGATCGGTCCTTCTGAAGTATGGCAGTATATCTTCTGAAGATATATGGTACTTAATTTGAGTCTGTGAAATAGATACCTAACACGAAATACTTGCTTATGGTTTATTCATTGCCAGTTTTGTGTTTAGCTTTGTTAAGCCTGCTATAATCTTGTGATCGTCCACCTTCTTTCCCCTAACTTTTAACGTATTTTTGATATTGTTGAATGTATGCCTTCAGCCTTTCTCTCCGTTCATTTGACTGGGACGAGAGCAGGATATAGGAGGCGGGGCTTAAGGAAACACTCATCTGTGCATGCTCTGTGGGCCTACATTTAAGCGCTTTGAGCACCAGGAAAAGCACTATATAAATAACATTATTATTATTATTATTATGTATGTACATACGGGTACTTTGACATGTCTTTTTGGCTTCATGCGCCACTGAGAAACTCTCATAAGAATGAACATGGCCTCAGATGCTGTATCCACTTCTTATTATAGACCCATGATTGGTACCCATTCAGGAAAAATAGGGACCAGCTATAGTGAGTTTAAAGATTTTCAGGGCACTACGAGTACTGTCAAGATTTCAGTATTGTGGTACCAAAGTATCAGTTCTCATGACATCCCTAATATATATAAATACATATTCTGTATATATACTGTGTGCCGGTTTTTCAAGACACCGTTGATGGAGCTAAGCTACAACGCTCCACCTGCTTCCAGCCCGTCTACTCAACACACACAGATTACATTGACCTAAATCTGCTCACGTAACTTCCAGCAAGAAACTAAATAATCCTGCTTTCCAAATGATGGAGTGTTCCTGTACATGCAGTCACTGTAGATCAGTCCGCTTGACATAATCGTAGCACCTCTAAATGTATTTATTGGAGCGTTCGACCACAGCTAAGAAATGGGCATTTTTTGACAAGATTGAAACAGAAATAGGCGGGAGGCTGGGATGAATCCACTTCTAACGCTGACCTGTTTTCAGGCACAAAGAGACGGATTAAATTCCTGCATATGAAATGAAAACATGAACTCAGTCACACCTCGCAGCTTCGACGCTATCCGAGGATGTGTTTGTGTTTGCGTGTTTAATATGTTTGTAATAATAAGACACTCCCAGAGTCCCTCTCCTCTTTAAACTGTGATAACGTCCTCCTCCCTCTCCCACAGATGAACTCTCTGTGACCCTCCCTTCCTCCCCCAAATCCTGCTTTGATTTCCTCCCTTTCAGCGTTTCATCCTCCTCCATCTCTTCCCTTCCTCCATCAGCTCAGACATACACTCTTGAACCTACCTTATAAATCATCTGTGTTGTGTAAGGTATTGATCCAAACCACAGCCAATCACGTCCTCTCTAGTTCACAGACTGTTCGATCTGTTTTGTCTGGAAATCCTTTTTTTCCCTTGCAGCTAAATGTTTATTGTGTGTCGTATTCAATGTGATGTGTTATTTGCCCGGTCATGCAGCAGCTATACAGCCCATACAGTCTGTGATGTGTAGGGCTGTCCCGAATACCATTTTTCGGGCTCCGGATATTCGGTAGTAATCAGCAGCGAATATTCGGTCCGCGCGGGGGGGGGGGGGGGGGGGGTGCGTAGTAATCAGCAGCGAACCGCTTCAACACGTGTATTTCAGTTTATTCACGGCATTCTTTTTGTTATTCTAACAGTATTGTTGTTTTATAGTTATTTGTTAACGTAACCCAATTTGTGTTCTTTGAAATTGAAAAGGATATCGCATTGTGTGCGTTACTTTCGTTGCAGTTGTATATGTCTTAAGTGTAATTTGGCTTGGCTTTCTATTTTGTATGGACATGCTTTTATTTTGAAGGAGAGTTAGCGCAGTTGACAGGAAGCTGTTGTTGCTATGGAAACAACGTGACGGAGATTAATGGAGAAAAAGTAATATCTACATATAAAGACGGAGAAAGTAAACGATAACGTTTATGGTTAAGTATTAGCACCCCCCGAAGAGGCACAAGCTCTTACGTTGATATTGGAGATTTCAATAAATAAAAAATAAAAAAACGGAAAAAAAAAACGAATATCCGAATAACGACATTGAAACCCGAATAGTACTCCAACGAACAAATATTTGGATATTCGGGTACAAACCTAGTGATGTGGTGAAGCGCTGTTGACATATGTTGGTGTATTTTATAGTCTGGATCTGTGATTTGATAGTGTCTCAAATGATACTCTTTTGGCATCTTTATCACTTCATGAATGCTTGTATTGTTGTGGTATTGTCACTTTTTTAGGGAAAGAGGCCTCAAAAGACACAATGACTCGACGGAGACACCAGGGAGACACCAGGGAGACCCACAATGGCTAAGAAATGTGACAAAAGACAAAGCAACAGTAAAGGGATGCAACACAACTACAGAAAGACAGAGAATGTCAAAACAACAGATGAAGAGGGCAGCAAGCCACGTGGATTCAGTCACCTTCACAAAGTAGGGCTGCCTGCCAAAGTATACCGTGTAAACAATACAACAATAATATATTATATAATATCATCTGTGTCTCCCTTTAAATGCTGCACCTAAGTAAGAAAAGCACTCATTGGCCCAAAATATATCTCCTGACACTTCAAAATAAAAGACCATGACCTCGTTTTCTTAGATTTTCCATCAAGTCAGAAGAACCATGTCTTAAATTCCACTAAGCATATATATTATCTTAATGCATTCCTCTCTCTCCGTGTCCTCCAGCCACAGGATCAGAAGGTCCACTTCTCTAATGCTCCACATTCTTGAAAACAAATGTAGAATCCGTTTTATATAATCACGAGTTTTAAGCCATACGAGTGAGGATTCATTCAGTTTCGTGCTAAGAGGCCGATCTATTTCTGTGACTATCTCTTCTACATCAACACGTGTCCCTCTTCTTCATGTCTCTTCTACATCAACATGTGTCCCCTCTTCTTCATGTCTCTTCTACATCAACATGTGTCCCTCTTCTTCATGTCTCTTCTACATCAATATATGTCCCCTCTTCTTCATGTCTCTTCTACATCAATATATGTCCCCTCTTCTTCATGTCTCTTCTACATCAACATGTGTCCCCTCTTCTTTATGTCTCTTCTACATCAACATGTGTCCCTCTTCTTCATGTCTCTTCTACATCAATATATGTCCCCTCTTCTTCATGTCTCTTCTACATCAACATGTGTCCCCTCTTCTTCATGTCTCTTCTACATCAATATATGTCCCCTCTTCTTCATGTCTCTTCTACATCAACACGTGTCCCTCTTCTCCATGTCTCTTCTACATCAACATGTGTCCCCTCTTCTTCATGTCTCTTCTACATCAACATGGTCCCCTCTTCTTCATGTCTCTTCTACATCAACATGTGTCCCCTCTTCTTCATGTCTCTTCTACATCAACATGTGTCCCCTCTTCTTCATGTCTCTTCTACATCAGTATATGTCCCCTCTTCTCATGTCTCTTCTACATCAACATGTGTCCCCTCTTCTTCATGTCTCTTCTACATCAATATATGTCCCCTCTTCTTCATGTTTCTTCTACATCAACCACGTGTCCCCTCTTCTCCATGTCTCTTCTACATCAACACGTGTCCCCTCTTCTTCATGTCTCTTCTACATCAACACGTGTCCCCTCTTCTCCATGTCTCTTCTACATCAACACGTGTCCCCTCTTCTTCATGTCTCTTCTACATCAACATGTGTCTCCTCTTCTCCATGTCTCTTCTACATCAACATGTGTCCCCTCTTCTTCATGTCTCTTCTACATCAACATGTATCCCCTCTTCTTCATGTCTCTTCTACATCAACTATGTGTCCCCTCTTCTTCATGTCTCTTCTACATCAACATGTGTCCCCTCTTCTTCATGTCTCTTCTACATCAACATGTGTCCCCTCTTCTTTATGTCTCTTCTACATCAACATGTGTCCCTCTTTTCATGTCTCTTCTACATCAATATGTGTCCCCTCTTCCTTCATGTCTCTTCTACATCAACATGTGTCCCCTCTTCTTCATGTCTCTTCTACATCAAACATGTGTCCCCTCTTCTTCATGTCTCTTCTACATCAATATATGTCCACTCTTCTTCATGTCTCTTCTACATCAACATGTGTCCCCTCTTCTCCATGTCTCTTCTACATCAACATGTGTCCCTCTTCTTCATGTCTCTTCTACATCAACATGTGTCCATCTTCTCCATGTCTCTTCTACATCAACATGTGTCCCTCTTCTTCATGTCTCTTCTACATCAACATGTGTCCCCTCTTCTTCATGTCTCTTTACATCAACATGTGTCTCTCTCTTCTTCAACTACTCAACATGTGTCCCCCTCTCTCATGTCTCTCTACATCAACATGTGTCCCCTCTTCTTCATGTCTCTTCTACATCAACATGTGTCCCCTCTTCTTCATGTCTCTCCTACATCAACATGTGTCCCTCTTCTTCATGTCTCTTTACATCAACATGTGTCCCCTCTTCTTCATGTCTCTTCTACATCAACATGTGTCCCCCTCTTCTTCATGTCTCTCCTACATCAACATGTGTCCCCTCTTCTTTCATGTCTCTTCTTCATCAACATGTGTCCCCTCTGTGGAAAGAGGACTCTGAAAGTTTCAGGAACAAAGATTTTCTCTCTTTTTGATCAATTTCTATAAAAACCTGTCTAAAAACGAGCTGATCAGATTTTTTGTGATGTCATAACGATGTTTTGTCTTGTTGTAACCATTAGCCCAATCAGCAACCCAGGTAACCCCCCCCCCTATCACCCTGGATCTCCTCCTAGAGCAGGGTCAGCAACCCGCGGCCCTTTGAGCCCTCTGCTCTGGCTCCCTTGAGCTTAGACAAAAATAAGAAAGAAATAAAATAAAAGTATTTGTAGGACTATTTATATTTTGTTGCACGGTTGAAAATGTTTCGTATCTTGTATTTTGAGGTGACACGTAAATAAAAAACAAAACGGTTTTAATTAGGTCAACTAAATATGCGTCACATCCTGCTCCGGTCCCGCGCCAGCGCCTTTTCTTGCAGGCGAATAACCCCCGGCTCGATGAGCGAACTATGGATACATCAAAGAAAAGAAAAGTACTGGAAGGAACACAGGATTAATTCTACGTGGACAGAGTTATCTGCTTTCACAGCAAACGATGCCGGCTTACCGGTATGTCTGATATGTAGAGAGAAGTTGTCAACGGTGGTGGTGCGGCCTTTACGTATCGAGGAACAACGAGGGAGAGGAAGACAGCTGACGATCTGCAGTCATAATTCAATGGGTATGTAATTTATTTCAGAAACACTTGTTATATTCCATGGAATGTTCTTAACGTCCCGATAGCAATGAATATATTAAATGCTTTGACAATAAATACATAACCATTTTCATCTGTGGAAGCCGTGGCGCTGTAAAAAGCTCGACCAATCATCTGAGCCGGCCCCGGCTAAAGTAACTGGACGGCCTACCTGCCTGTCAGCCTTCCATCTGGGCACAAACTGATCTCGTGCCCTCATTGGTCGTGTGTGTTGGGGGAGGGGCTCTGTGAGGAAGTCTGAAGGAAGAGGCAGATTTTTTTCCGGTTGTTGTATTTTCAAATTCTTGCGCACTCGAGCTGGTTTCTCCATTCTTACCTACCCCACCTTTACCTCTTTTTAGGGTGCAGCTATATGTTTTATTTATTTCAAAGTGGGCCCATTTTAATAATATTGTTTTCCTTCAATGTGCAGAGAACTTCCTAAGTGCTGCGTTTCATTTATTTTAAAGTAGGCAACTATTAGTCGAACCGCATAATCCTGCTTTATCCGACATTTCTTGTAACTTTTGAAGTACTGTACGAGACTACAAAGCATTAGTCAAAAGCTCCTGCAGCAGAAACCCTATCTGTTAGTGCTATAAGCCACATTTAAGGAAGAGATTCACCAATACTCTAACTCGATAGCATGTCTGCATGTAGGGGAGGAAACTTATACAAAATGTACACCACCCCAAATTGATCATGTTGTTGATAGTGCTATAGATGCGCTGCGAATAAAATTAAACTCTGTTGCTCCTTTGAAAAGAAGAAAATAAAACAACATTTTTCACCAATGATTTTCAATGACTTCTCAATGACCTTTACCTCATTCCTTGACAAAAAACAATTCCCACTGAAAAATGGTTTATTTGAACATGGAACAGGAAAATAACCTCTGCATATGAAACATGTAGTGCCTATCAAAACAAATAAATAGTAGGCTTACTAGCTTCCTACACGCTAAAGCAACTGAGTCAGGGGAGGCAAAGTCATCAGGTATGAAAAAGGTGGCAAGGACCCGACCCCTGAAAGCAGCAGTGTCAATAATAACAGAAACGCCAAAGAGTCACATCTCATAGAAATATATAAAAGCATTTATTTTAATTGTGTAGCAGTCAGTTTATCATTCTGGCAGCACTGTTGAGCATTTTGAAAATGTATTTTCATGCCTCTGTGCAAGGCTTAGTCTTTCTATCTTTATAGCCACTGGTGTAACTAAGTTCATAAACTCAACAAGTACTATACGTGGGTACAATTTTGAGATACTTGTACTTTATTTAAGTATTTCAATGTTTTGCTACTTTGTACTTCTACTCCACTACAGTTCAGAGGTACATGGTGTACTTCTACTCCTCTACAGTTCAGAGGTACATGGTGTACTTCTACTCCTCTACAGTTCAGAGGTACATGGTGTACTTTTCCTCCACTACATGTATTTAATACCTTTAGTTACTCTACAGATGTGGATGAATGATGTGAAATCTAACCAAGTGTTGAATCAGACTTTAGTTCCACCTGGAGTAAATCCACCAGCTACCCTGCAGTCTACAAAGTCATTCAAACTAGCTGCTCCTTCACCAGCTTTGAGAACACTTTCATGATCATCATTATAAAACATATCATATATATTATTCTGAAATGGACCAATCTGCACAACGACTACTTTTACTGTCGCTACTTTCACTATTTTTGATGATAATACTTTTGTACTTTTACTTGAGTAACATTTTGAATGCAGGACTTTTACTGTAACAGAGTATTCATACCACTCTGGTACTTCTACTTTACTCAAGTACAAGATCTGAGTACTTCTACTTTTACTCAAGTTACAACATATGAGTACTATACTTTATTAAGTACAAAGATCTGAGTACTTCCACTTCTACTAAAGTACAAGATCTGAGTACTTCTACCTAAAGTACAAGATCTGAGTACTTTACTCGAGTACAAGATCTGAGTACTTCTACTTTTACTTATCTGAGTACTTCTACTTTTACTCAAGTAAAAGACCGAGTACTTCTACTTTACTCAAGTACAAGATCTGAGTACTTCTACTTTTAAGAACAACAATTCTGAGTACTCTACTTTTTACTCAAGTACAAGATCTGAGTACTTCTACTTTTACTCAAGTACAAGATCTGAGTACTTCTACTTTTAAGAAAACATCTGAGTACTTCTACTTTTACTCTAGCACAATATCTATACTTATACCACCTCCGTTATAGCCTATGAAAACTATAGAAACGAAGGCTAAAGCTAAACATTAGCAGATAGTGCCAATGTATGCTAGCTAGCTAGCTCAACGATTCCTTAATGATATTGTGACAGAAAAACATTTCAGTTCACATCACGCTCTGCCGCTCTGCTCTGAACACCTGCACGGCCTGTTCTAACAGCTGTTCACAGCGGCTCAGTCTGTGCCACAGTGACTCCACACAGTTAACGAACGCACGTAGCTAATGTAGCTGACCCTCATACGGAGGCAGCAGAGTTCAACCGACAGGCAGGAAGACTCGAGACACAGCTCGCGCTTCATATATAAAAAAATAACACAATGCGCGTCATGATGGCACATAACAGCTCGCGACCGCAGATTATTTTGGCGATTAGATAAATGTAAATTATATTTGACGCAACTTTAGTTACATTTCCATGACTTTTCCAAAACTTTGGGAAAAACATCGTTTTCCATAACTTTTCCAGGGCCTGGAATTTGCATTTTGAATTTCCATGACTTTTCCAGGTTTTCAATGACCGTACGAACCCTGTCCATGGCATAATGCCGAAACCCGCAAAATAAAGCAAAGTCTAGACAACTTGAAAGGATATGGCGTTCCAATAAACTTGAAGAATCTCGTTTAATTTGGCATATTACTCTCAATGAATATAAGAAAGCACTGCGTAAAGCGAGAGCAGCCTACTACTCTTCATTAATAGATGAGAATAAGAATAATGCAAGATTTCTTTTCAGCACTGTAGCCAGGCTGACAGAGAGCCGCAGCTCGATTGAGCCTTCTATTCCCATAGCACTCAGTAGTAATGATTTTTATGTGCTTTTTTAACGATAACATTGTTACTCTTAGAAACAAAATTAATGACCTCTTGCCTTTTGACCAGTATAGTGTTATCAACAGCTCCGGAAACGTAAGTTCTAATATTACACTAGATAGTAAACTAGAATGCTTTTCAGCCATAAACCTTGAACAATTACGTTCAATGATTCTCTCTTCTAAAGGAAGTTTTTCCATTAATTAGCACTTCTTTATTAAATATTATGAATATGTCTTTATTATCAGGCTATGTTCCACAATCATTCAAAGTAGCAGTGATAAAACCGCTTCTTAAAAAGCACAACCTCGATCCAGAGGTTTTAGCCAACTATAGACCTATTTCTAATCTTCCGTTCCTCTCAAACATTCTTGAGAAAGCAGTCGCAAAACAGTTGTGTGATACTTAAAAAACAATGATTTATTTGAAGATTTTCAGTCTGGCTTTAGAACACATCATAGCACAGAGACAGCTCTGGTTAAAGTCACAAATGACATTCTAATAGCCTCAGACAAGGGACTTGTCTCTATTCTGTTTTGCTCGATCTCAGTGCTGCATTTGATACTATCGACCATGATATCCTATTGCAAAGACTAGAGCACTTAGTTGGCATACAGGGAACTGCTTTAGGCTGGTTTAGGTCCTATCTATCTGAACGCTCTCAGTTTGTACGTTGTTAACGATGAATCTTCCACGCAAAGCAAAGTTAGCCATGGAGTGCCACAGGGCTCAGTGCTCGGACCTATTTTGTTAACATTATATATGCTTCCGTCCACCCACGCCCACATAAAATCAATCTCCAGGTCCCCTAGACCCTTAGTGGGGACGTAACAACCGCCCTACTTCCATCTACGTAACATTGCAAAAAATCAGGCATATCTTGCCTCAAAGCGATGCAGAGAAACTAGTCCATGCATCTGTTACTTCTAGGCTGGATTATTGTAACTCTTTATTATCAGGGAGTACCAAGAAGTCAGTCAAGTCGCTTCAGCTGATTCAAAATGCTGCGGCTCGTGTACTACCAGAGTTAAGAAAAGGGACCACATTACTCCTGTTCTGGCTGCCTTACACTGGCTCCCTATAGAACACAGGATAGAATTTTAAAATCTTCTTCTCGCCTACAAAGCCCTTAATGGGCAGGTGCCATCTTACCTTAAAGAACTCATTATACCCTACTGTCCTACTAGGGCATTGCGTTCCAAGAATGCAGGGTTGTTGGTTGTTCCTAGAGTCTCTAAAGTACAATGGGAGCCGGAGCCTTTTCTTATCAAGCTCCACATTTGTGGAATCAGCTTCCAGTTTGTTGTTCGGGCGGCAGACACCCTATTCGTTTTTAAGAGTGCGCTTAAGACCTTCCTTTTTGATAAAAGCTTATAGTTAGGGCTGATTAGATTCAGCCCCTAGTTTTGCTGATATAGGCTTAGTGTGTCGGGGGACATCTACTTCTTCCTTCTCTCTGTCTGTACCTGTGTACTCTCATGTTCCGATTAACCCAGCTTCCCCAAATGTCTTTCTTTTTGGTGTCTATATACGCCGGGATCCGGAGTCATGGATGATCCTGCGGTCCTGTGTCCTGAATCGCGAGCCCTGGATCGCGAGTCGTGGCTGTGGTCCTGGATCATCGGTCCTGGATGGATATCCTCGTGGATTCATCTTCCTATTATACACACATGCATTTCCAAACATTTGGACTACCTATGTTGCAAATGTATTATCTTTTCAATTTACACACGGCATCCATTGCACGTCTGTCCGTCCTGGGAGAGGGATCCCTCCTCTGCTGCTCTCCCTGAGGTTTCTCCCATTTTTCCCTTTAAACTGGGTTTTCTTCGGAAGTGTTCCTTGTACGATGTTGAGGGTCTAAGGACAGAGGGTCTAAGGACAGAGGGTGTCGTATTGTCATACTGATATTCTGTACACACTGTGAAGACCACTGAGACAAATGTAACATTTGTGATATTGGGCTATATAATAAACATTGATTGATTGACTGTGTATTATTTGTAATTCTCCTTATAGGAGTTCTTTGTTTCTTATGGAGGTTAACAGTTTTATATATTGTAATAAATGCAAAAAAACTGTAGTTTTTGTCTGATATAACAATAAATACAACTTTATAAGCTATCAAGTTATGAAATATGTTTTGCGGCTCCAGACAAAAAATGTTTTGGGAAAAAGGAGCAAAATGGCTCTTTTGGTCAAAAAGCTTGCAGACCCATGACCTAGAGCTCCATTGAGTTCTTTGTACCAAATGTCTCTCAGAGGGGCGTGGGAGGGGCTCCTTATTTTCATCTAAAGTAACAGACAGAGAATCAGCCACTTTTGGAAACAGGGCTGAAACAGAGGGGATTATGGGTAATGCTGCAATGATCTGTTTGGTGTTTCAGCCAATCAGAGACAGGCTCTGGATATATCTGAGACCTGTGGATGTATTGATGATAAACAGTATAAATAGAGGACCTTTAAAGTCTGGGGGACAGAAGATGCATCAAAAGCACTGCATCAGGTCAGGAAAGGTTCAGGCACGTAAGCTGTTTGAAGTGTATAACCTCTGAGATGTAATTAGCTCTACCGGCATTACACTATTTGACTGATTTGGTGCAAGGTAATGTGTCTCTTATAGTGCTGCAACAGCAATATAATATTAACTTCAACCATCTCTGTGTCTGTGTTTTTATTGATTCCTCTTTGTCTATTCTTTAATGTTGTGAGTGTTACATCGGACCCACGACACCAATATGTAAAGCTAAAAGTCAGCCGACACAAAACCAACCTCGCCCTGCAGGATTCTACTCTCTATTTATTTCTGCATATCGTTTATAAACACTGAAAAACCAGCCCACTCGTGTCTGATGAATCAATACAGAGGTCTCAGAGTCTGTATTTTCCACATGGATATATATTTGTTATATTTTAACTTTATAATGCTATTGTTCTATTTCAGAAATATTTTGGACTGTTTATTGCTAGTGTCTGCATGTCTCTTATGTATATGCCGGGGGGGGGGAGGCGGCGGCAACGCCCACAGGGCCCAAAGGGGGGAGCAAGAAAGGACCCAGCGATCGAGCGAGCGAGCGAGCGAGCCAGCGAGCGAGCGAGCCAGGCAGCGAGCGAGCGAGCGAGCGAGCGAGCGAGCGAGCGAGGGAGCCAGCGAGCGAGCGAGCCAGCGAGCGAGGAGCCAGCGAGCCAGCGAGCGAGCGAGCGAGCGAGGAGCCAGCGAGCGAGCGAGCGAGCGAGCGAGCCAGCGAGCGAGCGAGCGAGCCAGCGAGCGAGCGAGCCAGCGAGCGAGCGAGGGAGCCAGCTAGCGAGCGAGCCAGCGAGCGAGCGAGCCAGCGAGCGAGCGAGCGAGCCAGCGAGCGAGCGAGCCAGCGAGCAGCGAGCGAGCGAGGGAGCCAGCGAGCGAGCGAGCGAGCGAGCGAGGGAGCCCGAGCGAGCGAGCCAGCGAGCGAGCGAGCGAGCGCGAGCCAGCGAGCCAGCGAGCGAGCGAGAGCCAGCGAGCGAGCGAGCGAGCGAGGGAGCCAGCGAGCGAGCGAGCGAGCGAGCGAGGGAGCCAGCGAGCGAGCGAGCCAGCGAGCAGCGAGCGAGCAGCCGAGCCAGCCAGCGAGCGAGCCAGCGAGCGAGCGAGGGAGCCAGCGAGAGGAGCGAGCCAGCAGCCAGCCAGCGAGGGAGCCAGCGAGCGAGCGAGCCAGCGAGCCAGCCAGCCAGCCACCCACCGAGCGAGCGAGCCAGCCAGCGACCGAGCCAGCAGCGAGGCCACCCACCGAGCGAGCCAGCCAGCGAGCGAGCCAGCGAGCCAGCCAGCGAGGAGCCAGCGAGCGAGCGAGCCAGCCAGCGAGCGAGCGAGCGAGCCAGCGAGCGAGCGAGCCAGCGCGAGCCAGCGAGCCAGCGGGCCACCCACCCACCGAGCGAGCGAGCCATGCGAGCGAGCCAGCGAGCTAGCCAGCCAGCCAGCCAGCCAGCCACCGAGCGAGCAGCCAGCGCGCGAGCCAGCCAGCCAGCCAGCGAGCGAGCCAGCGAGCCCAGCGAGCGAGCCAGCGAGCCAGCCAGCCCCGAGCGAGCCAGCGAGCGAGCCACCCACCGAGCCAGCAGCGAGCGAGCGAGCCAGAGAGCCAGCCAGCGAGCCAGCCAGCGAGCG
Organism: Chaenocephalus aceratus; assembly: GCA_023974075.1. NCBI lineage: Eukaryota > Metazoa > Chordata > Actinopteri > Perciformes > Channichthyidae > Chaenocephalus > Chaenocephalus aceratus. Next base: position 113,663 of record JAMFTG010000488.1, read on the forward strand.
AGCGAGCCAGCGAGCCAGCACAGCCAGCCACCGAGCGAGCGAGCGAGCCAGAGAGCCAGCGAGCCAGCGAGCGAGCGAGCCAGCGAGCGAGCCAGCCAGCGAGCCAGCGAGCCAGCGAGCCAGCGAGCGAGCCAGCGAGCGAGCCAGCCAGCCAGCCAGCGAGCCAGCGAGCGAGCGAGCCAGCCAGCCAGCGAGCCAGCAAGCGAGCGAGCGAGCGAGCGAGCCAGCGAGCGAGCCAGCCAGCCAGCCAGCGAGCCAGCGAGCGAGCGAGCCAGCGAGCGAGCGAGCGAGCCAGCGAGCGAGCCAGCGAGCCAGCGAGCCAGCGAGCGAGCGAGCGAGCCAGCGAGCGAGCGAGCCAGCGAGCGAGCGAGCCAGCCAGCCAGCCAGCCAGCGAGCGAGCGAGCGAGCGAGCGAGCCAGCCAGCGAGCCAGCGAGCCAGCGAGCGAGCCAGCGAGCGCAGCCAGCCAGCCAGCCAGCAGCCAGCGAGCGAGCGAGCGAGCCAGCGAGCCAGCGAGCCAGGAGCGAGCCAGCGAGAGCCAGCCAGCGAGCGAGCCAGCGAGCCAGCGAGCGAGCGAGCCAGCGAGCGAGCCAGCGAGCCACCAGCCAGCCAGCGAGCCAGCGAGCCAGCGAGCCAGCCAGCCACCCACCCAGCGAGCCAGCCAGCGATCCAGCCATCAGCCACCGAGCGAGCGAGCCAGCGAGCCAGCCAGCGAGCCAGCCAGCGAGCCAGAGCCAGCGAGCGAGCCAGCGAGCCAGCCAGCCAGCGAGCCACCATCGAGCAGCCAGCGAGCGAGCATCGAGCGATCAGCAGCAGCGAGCCCAGCCAGCGAGCCAGCGATCCAGCTAGCGACGAGCCACCATCCAGCATCCAGCCACCATCGAGCCAGCCATCTAGCCAGCCAGCTAGCATCTATCCATCCACCCAGCTATCCCCACTATCCATCCATCCATCTATCCACCTATCACATCCATAGCTATCCACTATCTATCTATCTATCCATCTATCTATCCATCCATCCATCTATCTATCTATCCATCCATCTATCCATCTATCCATCTATCTATCCATCCATCTATCCATCCATCCATCCACCTATCTATCTATCTATCTATCCATATATCCATCTATCTATCCATCTATCCATCCATCCATCTATCCATCCATCTATCCATCTATCCATCTATCTATCCATCTATCTCTCTTTCTTTGATTTCCCATCAACTCAGAACAACCATGTCTTAAATCCCACTACAAATATGCATTCGTCTCTCTCCATGTCCTCCAGCCACAGCATTAGAAGGTCAACTTCTCTAATGCTCCACATTTTTGAAAACTAATATGTAAAGCTAAAAGTCAGCCGACTCCGAACAAACCTCGCCTGCAGGATTCTACTCTCTATTTCTTTCAAACTCTAGCTTCAAATTCTGATCCACAACCCACACTTTACTCACACTTTAGGATTATGACTACTGTTTCTGTTTTTTTGGTTTTCTTTGTACTGTTTCTGATTTTATGCAAAGTGTCTTTGAGCACTATAGGAAAAGCGCTATAAAAATTACATTTATTATTATAAAATATTTTACTATATTATTTCTTAAAATAGTTCTCTATTTTTGTTTTACTTGTATGCACCATGACATCAAGTAAAAATTCCTCGTACGTGTCAACCTACCCGGTAATACATCTGTTTCTTCTTCTTATTATACCATATACAAACACTGAACACCAGCCCCCCCTCGTGTATGATAAATAAATCCAGAGGTCACAGCATTAGAAGGTCAACTATTCTAATGCTCCACATTTTTAAAAACCAATAAGTAAGGCTAAAAGTCAGCCGACACCAACCCAACCTCGCCTGCAGGATTCTACTCTTTATTAGTGGAAAGCTGTGCCACAGTCTTCTTCTTCTTCTTCTTCTTCTTCTTCTTATTTCAAACCAATATGTTGGCCCTCAATAACTTCAGCATACTTTCAGCTACAGGACACCATTCAAATATCAAACTATTCAGCCTGTTCAGCACATGATGGGAAACCTTCTACTTCTTCAAAATATGTTATACTTTTCAAAATATTCAGCTTTTTTAAACTCTTTTTTTAACCTGGAACTCAATGGGAGGGAACCTTCAAATCCTCTTTGAACTACACCTTACGCCAAATGCTACTCCTTCCACATACTTTCAGCTAGAGACTTCATTCCAACTTTAAAATGTAGGAAAACCTCTCCTACGTTGAAAAATATATTAAACAAAATGCCTCTTGAGGGCATTGAAGAGACAACAACTAGCTCCCAATTGACTCCCATGTTAAATGTGTCCGGAACTTTCTTCAGAACAGAGAGAAGACAGAAAATTGTCAGATATAATCCCCAATGCATTCTTGATGGGACTCAGTGCTGCAGCCGGTAACCATGGTGTTGCTGGGCAGATTGAAACCTTTGATCTCTGGGCTCAAACAGGAGTTATGATTATGTGTTCTGATCAGGTGCTCAGCCTATTCTTGTCTGTCTGATGGAGACTTCATACTGACTTCAACATGTTCCACATATTTTATACATTATTGGTGACATTTGGTTTTAGTCGAAAGGTTTGCAGTTTGTCAAAAATATTCTGCTGCTTTCCCAAGCCCTTTTTACTTTTCTTTTCTCTTCTTAATACGCATTCCTTCACTACTACTTACATCTGATATGTAACTCCTTCAGCCTACTTTCAGCTACACACTATTCAACTATTACAGTATTCAGCTATTTCAGGACATTGAGGCTATACATGTTGTAGCTTTCTTCACTATGTTTCCTCCTCTTCCAGTTTAACATTTCACTTTCAAGTTTTCAACAAAGTCATTGCAATGCATTTGAGCTGTAACAATTTTGATTCAAATCACTTCACTTTTCTGCATTTCTCCGCTAAGTTCAGCAACACACTGACTTGGTCTCCGTAGCTAAAAGCAGCTACCACTCAGCTAATAACATATTCAGCTTTTTCTGCCACAAGTGTTCACAGTTTACAGCATTCACACGCATTGTCTGCAGGAAATGCATTTTCTAGTTTTCTTCTGCATACCATTACAAACACTGAACACCAGCCCTCTCGTGTCTGATGAATGAATCCAGAGATCTCATGCCCCTTTTCCACCAAACCGGTTCCCGGGCCGGTTCCGGGTTAGAGCCTCTATCTGTGACCTGATTAAGAGCCTGATTGTAATGTTTATTTTATTATCTTTTCTTTTTAATGACTGTTTTTAAATGCCTTTCATTTTTTGTAAAGCACTTTGAATTGCCTTGTGTTGAAAGGTGCTATATAAATAAACTTGCCTTGTCTAAGCTCTGGTTCTTCCCGTTTCCACCGCAGCGGAGCCGGCTCTTAGCTGGCCCCACTCGGCTGCCCGGAAAGAACCAAGAACCAAGACTTCACGCTTACGTCGGAGGCGGGCGAGATTAACTTGAGTAATAACAGTTCATGGCGAGTACAGCAAACCAAAAATGTAACAAGCAGTAGCGCTGAGCAAAGTGCCTCGAACGCAACCACACACTTCGGATGGAATCAATACATGGGCTGCACAGGTTGCCATGTCCGACTATCACATCATAATGAAAAATACGCCGGTAAAATCTGAAAACGGCGTACACAATAGGATAGCAACAAGTAGTCAATGTCAGTGGGCAGTGAGTGTGGTACCTGGAGGCCAGCTTGTTCTTCTCCTTGCGGCTCCGCGCCCTCGCGCCAGCCGGCAGCTCGTTGACGGGCTCCATGCCCTCGATGGCAGCGTTCAGTTTCTGCAGCTGCTCCCCGATGTTGTGCAGCTTCTGGGGGTTCGGAGTCAGGTCGCTGGCGTCCGTCTTACGAGCTTTACGACGCCCTTTTTTACCTGGATAATGGGACAAACATAATAGTTTTATTGTTACTGTATTAGAAAGGGGTGTGATTAATTTGATTATATATGTCATGTATTGAACATCAGATTTTTCATTTCTTCCATTCTTCCTTCTTACCAGGATAAAAGCAAGGCAAGTTTATTATATAGCACTTTTCAAACACAAGGCAATTCAACGTGCTTTTTTACAAAAATGAAAGACATTAAGAAACATATTATAATAAAGGACAACATATTCACAGAATGTGTTTTTCCTGCTGAGTGAGGACTGGGATACCCTATGATTGATATGTCATATATTGAACATCAAGATTTGAATTTCTTCCACTAAAAAAGGTAAAACAAAGCAATAAGAACCAAAAATAAACTAATCAGTGTTGACGGGCAATTTGTATCCTGTACTGTAGGCCCTATTGTGCTTTTTGGGGTTTCCCTTTCCCGTAGTGTGGTCTATAGGTTTTAGTGCATGTAAATGGTCTGCAAAGGCTAAATCCCTGTGTTTCCCTGCCCCCCCTGTCTGAAACGCCTCCATTGGACTCCTTTGTTTACTTCAGTAACACAATGACATCACTATATAACACTCACGATTCTATTGGCTATCGCTCCAACACATTGTACGTGATATACGAGGGGGCGGGACATCTCAAAGCGGTCGACCAATCACAACAGAGCCGGCCAAACTAACCAGCTAATTATTATTTTATGATACTCTGAGTGAGTGAGGGTTTAATGTCCCGACGTTCAATGTTTCATATATTGAACTTCATTTTAATTTCTTCTATAAAAGGGTAAAACTAAGTAATCAGAGCAGACTGGGCTCTGGTTTCAGACGGAGGGTGAAAAGAGTTGCTGCAGCAGTCGGTATGAGAACAATGAAGAGCTTTTTGAACATTAAGCATGGAGACATGTAGAGACACTACATACTGATATACACCTGAACATCAGCAGGAGAGGACTCTTTAAAGTAGAGATACTACATACTGATATACACCTGAACATCAGCAAGAGAGGACTCTTTAAAGTAGAGACACTACATACTGATATACACCTGAACATCAGCAGGAGAGGACTCTTTAAAGTAGAGACACTACATACTGATATACACCTGAACATCATCAGGAGAGGACTCTTTAAAGTAGAGACACTACATACTGATATACACCTGAACATCAGCAGGAGAGGACTCTTTAAAGTAGAGACACTACGTACTGATATACACCTGAACATCAGCAGGAGAGGACTCTTTAAAGTAGAGACACTACATACTGATATACACCTGAACATCAGCAGGAGAGGACTCTTTAAAGTAGAGACACTACATACTGATATACACATGAACATCAGCAGGAGAGGACTCTTTAAAGTAGAGACATTACGTACTGATATACACCTGAACATCAGCAGGAGAGGACTCTTTAAAATAGAGACAATACATACTGATATACACCTGAACATCAGCAGGAGAGGACTCTTTAAAGTAGAGACATTACGTACTGATATACACCTGAACATCAGCAGGAGAGGACTCTTTAAAGTAGAGACACTACATACTGATATACACCTGAACATCAGCACGAGAGGACTCTTTAAAGTAGAGACACTACATACTGATATACACCTGAACATCAGCAGGAGAGGACTCTTTAAAGTAGAGGACACTACACACTGATATACACCTGAACATCAGCAGGAGAGGACTCTTTAAAGTAGAGACACTACATACTGATATACACCTGAACATCAGCAGGAGAGGACTCTTTAAAGTAGAGACACTACATACTGATATACACCTGAACATCAGCAGGAGAGGACTCTTTAAAGTAGAAACACTACATACTGATATACACCTGAACATCAGCAGGAGAGGACTCTTTAAAGTGGATACACTACATACTGATTGTGACGACCCCTCCACACCACGTGGGGTGCCGTCTGGTTGTGGGTGTTCACAGGTTCATGGCTGATGAGTCACACCTGGATAGGAAAAGGATATAGGAGGAGCCCAGCCGTTACGTCGCTCTGTCTCCTCCTTTTCCTGTGCCAGCGTCAGGGACCTGTTGCTGGTTCCTTTTGTTTGTTTGTTTGTTTATTTTGAATAAACTAAACGTTATATCATACCCCTCGTCTCGCCTCCCCGCTTATGGTGCAAGCCCAGGAGCCGGGTTGTAACATATGGGGGCTCGTTGCTTTGGACCTGGGAAGCGTGTGCGAACTGGATGTCCGTTGTGGGGACGGATTTCGCGCAGCTGCTGTTGTCATTGTGTGCAGCTGATTGGTTGGGAGTAGCGTTACGGGGGTGAGTGTTTTGCAGTTCTAATGTACAGAGATTGTATGGCAGCGAGTACGAGCACAGATCGTTAGTTACCGTGGTATCGGTCCCTAGGTAGGGGGGGCTGTAGTGCGGTGTGAAAGTGGTTGGAGCTATTAGCTCGGGAGCACGCCGAGGCTGCGGGTGGAGTTGCCGGTTTGCTGGTCGCTTCGCCGAGCTTACGGTATTTAGTGCGTAAGTACCCGCCATAACTAGCACCTGAAGACTAGCGGGGAGTTTAGCTAGTTTCTGAAGGCAGTTAGAGGGACGGGCCGCGGCGCGTGTAGGTTGTGTGGTAGCGTGAGCGTGCACTCAGTGTTGTCATGATGGAGAGTGGAGGAGTTTGTGAGAGCGCCTACAGAGGAGCTGCTGGAGGGCTTCTCGCGTGAGCAGCTGATCGGTGTGGCTGAACATTTCCGCTTGGATGTTGGGGATAAGAGGATGAAGGAAAACATAAGAGGGATTTTAGAGCACATCTGTTCGAGTTGGGTGTTTTCAAAGGGGGACAAATTACTGTTGATCCTGGCAGAGACGGTGTCAGCGTGTCTGGCTGCCGTGATACAGACCTGACTTTTGAACAGAGGGAGAGACGGTTAATGTTGCAGGTAGAAATGAAAAGGCTTGAGTTAGAGGAGCGGAGGTTGAGTTTACCTGCTGGGGCTGCAGGTCAGGCCTCTAGTTTCCCTGGTAGAGCAACTCCATTTGACGTTGCAGGTAATCTGCGGGTTGTGCCTCAGTTAATGAACGAGATCCAGATACATCTTTCTCCTTGTTTGAGCGTGTGGCTGAGAGCAGAGAGTGCCAACAGGTAGGGCCCAGGAAGCTTATTCTGCTTTAACGGTGGCGGACAGCAAAGTGTATCTGAGGGTTAAAACTGCTGTGTTGAAGGCTTACGAGCTGGTCCCTGAGGCCTATCGACAGAGGTTCAGGTCCTGGGAGATGTCTGACAGGCAGACACATGTTGAGTCTGCAGGGATCTGGTTACCTCTTTCAGTCCCCTGAATGTTGAAACGTATCCTGAAGTATGTGAGTTGATGGTTTTGGAGCAATTTAAAAATGCTGTGCCCAGCCACATTGCGGTTTACATCAGCGAGCATAAGCTGAAAACTGCTGCAGAGGCTGCTGCTCTGGCAGAGGACTATGGGGGCGGTCGCGACTTCAGGGTCCAGCATGAAGGGGGTATGAATCGTGCAGGGAGATGGGAAGAGAAAGCTAATCCGCACTGGGGTGAGATGCGAGGTCAGCCACAGGGAGATTTGGAGATCTGTCATTCCTGCAGGGAGAGAGGGCACTGGAAGGCCGACTGTCCCAAAGCTAAGGCTAGCAGGGAGAACTGTGTAGGCCAGTGTAACTCTGCTGCGTGTGCTGTGTCTGTGGTGCCGTTACCGGTCATCTCTCCCTGTCAGCGAGCCATGCGGGTGGAAGGACCCAGTGTTTTCGGCATTTGTGTCAACCGGATACGTGTCATTGGTGGGAAATGATATCAGCGTGCCGGTAAAGATTTTGACAGACACGGCATCGTATGACTCGTACATTCTGAGCTCTGTGTTACCGTTTTCGGACGAATCTGGAACTGGGGATTTTGTCCGGATGCGAGGTATGGGAATGAATGTTGTGCCCGTTCCTCTGCATTCTGTTGTGCTTTGCTCAGGTCTGGTGCAGGGTGAGGTCGCCATGGGGGTCCGGCCTGTAATGCCAATTGGTGGTGTGGATGTTATCCTGGGTAACGGCCTGGCTGGCAGCCGTGTGTGGGCTGAGGGTCCACCGCCTTCCATGCAGTCATCTTCACCCACTGTGACTGTTGAGGCAGAGGAGAATGCCAAGTGCTCTCCTGCAGTGTTGGTGGCTTGCTCTGTGAGCCGGGCTGTGAGCCGTGCCCAGGAGGGATCTGAGCGGGGTGAAGAGGTCAGTGCGACAGATTCAGTGGTTATTCCTGACTGGTTGTTGTCGGTATCCCGCAGTGAGTTGGCGAGGGAGCAGAGAGCGGATGTCTCCCTCAGTCCGTTTTTTGAGGCGGTCCTCTCCACCGGGGATGGAAATGGTGACACCAGGGCTTGTCAGCTGCAAGGGGGATTGCTGGTCAGAAAGTGGTGGTCACGTGGGCAAGGCTTCATTGGTGGGCCAGGGTATCAGATTGTGGTTCCTGTTTCGGGAGGAGGTCCTCAGAAAAGCGCATGGGCAGTCGGGACATCTGGGTGTCCGTAAAACATGTGGTTACCTGTTGCGGTATGTCTTTTGGCCTGGGTTGAGGAGAGATGTGTCTCGGCATGTTAGCTATTGTCATGTCGGACGGGTGGGGCAGTTCGGCAGCGACCTGGGGGTCAGGTCTTGGGTTTGTTGCCGGGGTCTAGGTTGCAGTTTCTGGAGGGACATTCCGGGTTCTTCCAGGTGCAGGGTCAGGGGACTGGCCAGAGTGGTCTTCTGTCCACACCGGAATATCGAATATCTTAGGGGAACTCCTTTCTTATGGGGGGGGGGGGTGGTGTGTGTGACGACCCCTCCACACCACGTGGGGTGCCGTCTGGTTGTGGGTGTGCTTTGTGGGTGGTCACAGGTTCATGGCTGATGAGCTGCACCTGGAAAGGAAAAGGATATAGGAGGAGCCCAGCCGTTACGTCGCTCTGTCTCCTCTGGGCACTTTTCCTGTTGCTGGTTCCTTTTGTTTGTTTGTTTTTGAATAAACGAACATTATATCATACCCCTCGTCTCGCCTCCCCGCTTTGTAACACTGATATATACCTGAACATCAGCAGGAGAGGACTCTTTAAAGTAGAAACACTACATACTGATATACACCTGAACATCAGCAGGAGAGGACTCTTTAAAGTAGAGACACTACATACTGATATACACCTGAACATCAGCAGGAGAGGACTCTTTAAAGTAGAGACACTACATACTGATATACACCTGAACATCATCAGGAGAGGACTCTTTAAAGTAGAGACACTACATACTGATATACACCTGAACATCAGCAGGAGAGGACTCTTTAAAGTAGAGATACTGATATACACCTGAACATCAGCAGGAGAGGACTCTTTAAAGTAGAGACACTACATACTGATATACACCTGAACATCAGCAGGAGAGGACTCTTTAAAGTAGAGATACTGATATACACCTGAACATCAGCAGGAGAGGACTCTTTAAAGTAGAGACACTAATATGAACCTGAACATCAGCAGAATATGTCCGCAACTTTGTTTCTAAGGATTTGAAAATAGGTCAAGATGGTGTACTCGCTGATCTCTTTTTGACACAATAATACAAAATCAAATCAGATAAAACAAATCTCAATGACATGTTGCAAGAAGCAGTTTCAGAATCTATGTTACATTTGCATTTCCCATGCAGTAGGGATTTTACTGTTCGGTGCATTACTGATGTCTGGTTCCTGTGAAGAACAAAGGGCTGCCACACTGTCTGATGTAACACTCACTTATCAGGGGAGTGTTGAAAAATTCACATTTTGACATAAAAGTTGTATGTAGGGCAAATGCCTGAGGGTCCCGATCCGATTCATGTCACATGAGAGGAGAGAAATGGGACACTTTGAGCTGCAGTGAGAGCGTCGCTTCAACTCCGGCTGACAAACAGTTCTCACTCTGAACATCCATGTGGATAAGCCTCCAAATAAAAATGAATCTATAAATAATCTGTAATCAGGAGGCAGAACTTACGTTTAACTGTTGATTAAATTAGATGTAGTTTTGTTAGTTTGCCATCACTGTGAAATGTATGTTATCTTTGGCGTATTATCCCCGTGTTCAATTATTTAGATGGAGGTTTAAATTAGACAAGTGGATGTTCTGCCTCTTCCTTCACTATATATTATTTGGTATGTTTATGTATGTTGTTTCGCAGCACCATGATGGAGAGTCAATCGTTGCCACGGCTGAATGATTTGACAAAAATAATTTACGACAATGTGGGGAATAAATCGTTTTCTGCACGCTCGGTTTCACTTTCTTTGATTAAAAAGGACATTTCATTTCCAGGTTCATATTAGTATTTAGTGCGTCTACTCCGACAGGTGGAGGAGAAGCCTACATTGGAGGGAGCACAGGGATGTTAGTCTTTGCAGACCATTGACATGCACTAAAACATAGAACACACTGCAGGAAAGGGAAAACCCCAACGACCTGAATACGACCTCTTTCAAATGATCACGATGAGGTTTTTTGCAATGGGCACAAGTTAATAAAACTTCATTCAGATTGTATTATGACATTAGCCTTAACATTGCACTTTTAGCTGCAGCCATTATTTTCATGAATTGTCTTTTTTGTTTTGTGTGTTTGTTTTAAACAACTATTAAGTGTGAAATGCCCATGTGAAGCACTTTGAATTGCCTCTGTCTTAAAATGTGCTATACAAATAAACTCACAATCACATTGAACAGATACGGCACAAATTGGATGTTATCCATATTGTATTTCCTAAGTCAGTAACTACTGAAGACCCATCTTTTACATTGGCTTTTGTCTCTACTTGAGACGTGTGTGATGTGTTCTCATGTTCGTTCCTTTCAGGGCTCACGTGGTCTGTGTTTTGTGTTTATGTTGACCTTAATGTCTGCCTCGTGTTTCTGTGGTCTTTGTGAACTCTATTTCTGTGAAAGGTGCTATACTAAACAAACGTATTATTATTATAATTATTATTATGAAGTGATGTCCAGTCACGGTGCTCACCCTCTCTGCGGTACAGGGTGCTTGGCAGCGTGCTGGAGCTCCAGGACAGAGACCAGTGCACGTCTCCGCCCAGCTTCTTCTTGGCGGCCGACTCTCGAGCGCGGCGATATTCCCAGAAACATCGACGCTTCGACGGACGCTCGCCCGCCTGCCTCACAGGCTCAGCCTCCACCTCTGAGGGACACACATGGAGACAGAGATTTGATATAATAATAATACATGTCATTTATATAACGTTTGTCCTGGTGCTCAAAGTGCTTATATATATATATGTGAAATATGAGCACCAGTGCAAATTGTGATAAAGGCTTTTGCAGATGTGTGGCTGAATGGATTTTTAATGAAAATATCTGATGATGTTTTTCTTTGCGTGATTTAAAAACAGTGAAGTTTGACTTTAGCATGGAGCCAGGGAAACATTTTGGTTAGAGATTTCCCCCAGCCGCATCACATGGAACATCATTCTGTACTTCACTGCAGACATTTAGATCTTAAGCCCAACTAGGTTAAATATGAAATACAGAGATGAATGCCAGTAGGCAAATATACGTTGACCTGGCATGACAGCACACATTGTCTTCAGTAATATCTTGTCATAATATCTGTCCTTGTTGATGTTGGAAATGGAGCTGCTGGGATGCAGGAAACATTTCACACTTGATCCATCAATAAAGTATTCTTGTATCATATCGTATCGAGTGTGAATACACATATTTTCCAATATTCAATGTCTCTGAACTTCAAGCTTGAGAAACAGAATGACATTTGATGTCGCCACATGCATCAAGTTCGATCAGCAGCAGCTCTGAAACAGCCATCAACCGGTTATTGAAATGGTCTTGGCAATAAAATACAACATTGTTTGTGTGGAGTCCATGTTGTTTCCACATGTTGGCTAAAAGCTCTTGAACGCACCGTCTGAGGAGCAAGTGAATGCACCATTGTCCTCAGACGAGTATCTTTTCAGTTTAATATGATCTCGAGGTTTTGGACTTCATAAAAAGAAACACTGATGCAATAAACCAAATATAGAATCAATCCTCGGGGCTGTTTAATAAAACATCACGAAGAATACCCTCCATTATTCTGGAGGTGGACAGCACTGACAGCCGTACACGAGATATTGAATAGAAGGGAAATACGCTGGAGTTAATGCGACGGATGAAACCCGATCATAACTGACAGCTTTAGTGTTTACGTTTTCCTGCTATGAAATCACGCCGCGCTAATCCACAGACACACGTCCTGGTGACAAAGCCACACACACACACACACACACACACACACACACACACACACACACACACACACACACACACACACACACACACACACACACACACACGTCACAGAAGATTAGCCTCGGGTCTGCAGAGCCATGAATACCGTTATCATAAATAATACAACATGCAGAGGAGACGCTGCTTCCAATCCAGCAACAAACAAAAAAATTACATTTCCTGCAAATAATGGAAATACCAACTCCTCCTAGTGGGGATTAATTCGGAAAGTTAATAACCATGAAGTCCTATCTTAGCGATTAACCAGGGCTATCACACACACACACACACACACACACACACACACACACACACACACACACACACCCTTATATAACATGATGTCGCCATTGTCTGCTCTCTCCTTCACCTCCATCTTTCACTCCCAACGGCCTTTGTTATTTTAACAATTGATAACGTAAGCATGAAGAAGAACGGCACGATGAATCAAATATGAAACGTGCCATCGAGTGCATTCACATCGAGTGCACCAGTGACACAGCTGTTCTCAATAGCCGACATAGGATCGCTCCCTTCTCAGGGCGATGAGAAGCAGAGGACACATGTATCTGGATTATCAGTAGAGATGTCCCGATCCGATCACGTGATCGGGGATCGGAGCCGATCACGTGATTTTCAAAAAATCGGGGATTGGGATTGTTTTTTAAAAAATTTTTATCAAATATTTGTATTTTATTTAATGTTACAAAACAAAAAGGACCATGTTCACGTCTTAAAGTCATCCTGAGGACTTAGTTTTGGTTTAAAATTACACAACATCATGTATGTGTTGCTTCCTTTGGGCTTGTTTTCAGACCTGGTTGCTTATTCCTCTCAAAGCAACAGAGTGGGCGCAGTGTCTAATAGCAGCAGTAAGCTAACGAGAGGCTACGTTCAGCTGGTGACTCGGGAGTCGGGACGGAGAAAATGTCAGGAGTTTGGAAGTATTATAAATTGAAAGCGAAGGCAGTGTAACAGCCAGATGCAATGTTTGCAAGGCGGAGGTTCCGCGTGGTGGAAAGAACAGAGCTACGTTCAACACGACCAATCTAATACGCTACCTGAGAAACAAACACCAACAACAACACGGCGAGTACACAGCGGCCACTCAGGTAACGGCACTGAAGCAACCGACACTTTCAGAGACTTTCAAAAGGAAAGAGAAACTGCCCCAGAACAGAGACAAGACCAACACAATAACAGCCAGGATAGCTGAATTCATCGCGTTGGATGACCAGCTGTTATCTGTTATCTTTTTTTTCTCTTAATGCATTGCATAAAGATCGGATCGGGAAAAATCGGTATCGGCAGATTGTCAAAATCAAATGATCGGAATCGGATCGGGAGCAAAAAAAGGTGATCGGGACATCCCTAGTCATCAGTGCACTTGATGATCATGGATGCAAAGTCACAATATGTCAAAATATTTCCGGTTTTATTTTGAAAAGTGTGTTGTCTTTTTTGACTTCCTGTCTCTGTGTTTTCCCGCCTGCTTCTGTTCACCTCCTTATGTTTTCCGTGACTCGCCCGCCTGTCTCTTGCCCTTGTGATTACCGTAGTTCTGCATGTGTTTAAGGTCTGATGTTTGTGTTCATAGCTTGTCGGGTCCTTGTTGATTGTTCAAGAGTGGGTTCTGTTGTGTTTGCCTTGCTCTGTTTTTTCCTGGATAACCTACAATAAAGGATGGTTTTTTCAAAGTTAAATTGTGTCCTTCACTTGGGTCCACCCTCCTCTGCTCTCCAGTGTTTCAGGATATCGATCTATATATCATCATCTTCAAGATATAGATTTATTTCAGACTCAAATATGTTCATTTAATTCATTTCTTGTTTTAACAGCTACTTACCTGTATATCATTTTACTGTACTTTCGCTTTTGTTGCTGCTTCGGGCCCATCTTATCTTATCTTAGAAGTGTTCCCTTTGCACCTCTGTGCCACCATGTCCATCTAAACACGCCTCTTTTGTACAGAGCTCGGTAGAAAAATAAAATCATATTTTAGTTGCTTTTTGGAAGTGGAAATACATTACATTAATTACATTGGCTTATTATGTCCCTGAGGACCCTGATTGAATCACAATAATATTGTGGCAGACTTTGTGGTCTCAGCGAATATCGTATCGTTGACCAAAGAATCGAGAAACATGGCATCAGGGTGAAACGTTGGATAAATATCCCTAACTAGAAGCAGCTTCATCAAACAAGAATGCCAAAATGTGTGGCTGTTTTTAACGTCTTGTTGTTGAAGCTTTTTTATGACACGCCTTGTGAGAGAATCCATGGCGGCCAAATATGAAAACGAGTACTCTGGACCTTCGAGTGATTGTTTTCGATGTGACCTGCACCTATCCTAGAGGAAGCGTTTACATCCAAGGTATTTGTAGGAGCCAGAATGCCCTTTAGCCCGAGTTTATTATTTGTATTATTATGAGTTGTTTACATCACTTTTATTTGTTGAGCACTTCCAGCAACTGTCACATGGGTGTGGTATGATTTAGTTTATTAAATATCATCAACCGTTTTTAAACTTCAGTATGGACTTTCTCATTGAAAACGCGTCGCAGCATGACGCCGAGCTCAGCCTCTTGGCGACTCAAATTTAAATGGGAATTGAGCCGACTAGGGCTGCACGATATATCGTGTCGATAATCGCGATATTCACATCGCAGGACGTGCGATTTTTTTAATGTATTTATTTTTTAGGACTTGCGATATTAAGTAGGCAAATTAACTCAATTATTTTGCTGCTTGCTACAAAAGGAAAACGTGCGCGGCTCTCATGTCAGGGGTACTTGAGTGAGTGACAGCAAACCACCGATCACAATCAAATCTCCAAAGCAAACGGACCCGGAGATTAAAGGGAACACTGAATAAAGTAGTTTCATGTGTTTCTCCAGTTCGGCGCTGCTAACCGAGCTAGCTTGTTGCTCTGATAGCTTAAGATCCAGACGTCCGTGACTAAAATCCTTCATCCGGTTAAATATAGTTAAAAAAATACCAATTGTATTTCATTAAAGTTCAAGAAAGGATGGTTTGCGGGGGGGAAAACGGTCTTTTCTTCAATTCCTGTATTTTTTCATATCGCAATATACAGTAAATCGCAGTGGGGGCAAAAATCAGTCAGTTTTTTAAGGGGCCGATACGTTCTTTACTGTAAGGTCAAATAAAGTCTTGCTTTCATTCTTTTACATGCAGAACAGACGCATATCAAATCTGCACCTTTACCTCAGCACCGAGATGGTTTTTAGGAGCGATAGTTCTCTAACAACCTTGGACATAAATGCTTCATTGGAAAGTGTTACATATGAATGCCTGTACTTTCTGAATGAGGGTGGAAAAAAGGTTTGATTTGCCCTTTACTATGAGGTCAACTCTTCTATCATCACGTTGAAGCCATTGAAGAGATGCAAAGAAAGATATCCTGAGTGGTATAGGGAAGCATTACATTTCATTTAGGCTGACGCTTTTATCCAAAGAGACTCCGATAAACCATGAAGACACAAACTGAGAAGAGGAAGAAGCTTGAAGGTATATCGTTAGCCGAACCATTGCAAGTGCTAGATATTTCTTTGTTAGGACTAATGGCCAAGGTGAAGTGGGTTTTCACTCTGGGATGGAAGATGTGAATACTGTCAGCAGATAGAAAGGTTTAGGCGGAAGTGGCAGACTCTTGAAGAGGATATATTCTGTGTTAAAGCTCTCCTGTCGTGTGTTATATAGTGTGCAAGTAAACGGTCTGCAAACACCTGCATTGGACACCTTTGCTTACATCCTGAACATAGTGACATCAACACTTGTGCTCCTGTTGGCTCGCGCTCCAACACATTGTACGTGAAAGGCTAAGGGGCGGGACATCTCTATGTGGTAGGGGTGTAACGGTTCACAAACATTTCGGTTCGGTATGTACCTCGGTTTTTAGGTCACGGTTCGGTTACGGTACGTTTTCGGTACAGCAGAAAAAATTATCACATAACATACCATATGTATATATTTGTTTTAGTTATTATTAAACTGTGAATAATGTATTTACTCAAATACATACAAAATATAATAAAATAAACATTAAGGTGCAGCATTTCGATGAACTGAAATTATCTGTATTTGAACCGTACTAGCACCTAAGCAGCCAGTTGGACATTAGGACTTGCTTGTCATTGTATTTTCATGTTTTCTTAAAGAAAGATGAACTTGTCCACATTGCTTGCTGAAAGGGCAGATCTGCTGGCACTAGCAATGTCTCCTGCTGTGGAGAACACCCTCTCGCTAGGGACAGAGGTAGCAGATACAGCCAGGTAGCGCTTTGCTACCATGGCAACATAAGGATATTTGGCGTTTGTAATAGCTTTGGCTCGGTCTGAACTTTTTGCGAGTGGTGGAGGCTTAATGCTAGCGGGAGTTGGGTTTGCACTTCAGTCTTTTGGTACCGGTGATATTCACGTTCGGGTGATGCCTTTTCAAATGAGTGTGCAAGTTTGATGTATTGCCAGCCGCGTAACCAATGTTAGTCGAACAATGCCGACAAACAGCTTTGGTTCGGTCCACCTGTTTTTGTCCATCATCCTTGTACGTAACTGCGAAACCAAAATGTTCCCAAACCGGAGACTTCAATGATGCTGGAGGATTTTCGAGCTCAACTTTATCTGCGTTCGCCATTTCGACAGTTCCTCAAATTACTGACTGCATTTGAAACGCATCCCTCTGACCAGCTCTCATAGTATGCCTCTCGTCCAATTAAATGACTTGCTCGCTCTATGATGCGTTGAACCCAATGTGAGCAAATTACTCTGAATGCTGCGACACAGCACCTGAGATTACCTCCAAGAAGTTGTTCACGTTTCTCAATTTTTTACGTTTAACGTTATATTAGTTCGGTACACAGCGGTACACATGTGTACCGAACCGAAGGGTCTGTACCGAAATTATTCGGTACGGACCCTTCGGTAGGTGTACCGTTACACCCCTACTATGTGGTTGACCAATCACAACAGAGCTGGCCAGCTAACCAATCAGAGCAGACTGGGCTCTGGTTTCAGACAGAGGGTGAAAAGAGGAGCTGAACATCAACAGGAGAGGACTCTTTAAAGTAGAGACACTACATACTGATATACACCTGAACATCAGCAGGAGAGGACTCTTTAAAGTAGAGACACTACATACTGATATACACCTGAACATCAGCAGGAGAGGACTCTTTAAAGTAGATGATATACACCTGAACATCAGCAGGAGAGGACTCTTTAAAGTAGAGACACTACATACTGATATACACCTGAACATCAGCAGGAGAGGACTCTTTAAAGTAGAGACACTACATACTGATATACTCCCGAACATCAGCAGGAGAGGACTCTTTAAAGTAGAGACACTACACACTGATATACACCTGAACATCAGCAGGAGAGGACACTTTAAAGTAGAGACACTACATACTGATATACACCTGAGCATCAGCAGGAGAGGACTCTTTAAAGTAGAGACACTACATACTGATATACTCCCGAACATCAGCAGGAGAGGACTCTTTAAAGTAGAGACACTACACACTGATATACACCTGAGCATCAGCAGGAGAGGACTCTTTAAAGTAGAGACACTACATACTGATATACTCCCGAACATCAGCAGGAGAGGACTCTTTAAAGTAGAGACACTACACACTGATATACACCTGAACATCAGCAGGAGAGGACTCTTTAAAGTAGAGACAATGCATACTGATATACACCTGAACATCAGCAGGAGAGGACTCTTTAAAGTAGAGACACTACATACTGATATACACCTGAACATCAGCAGGAGAGGACTCTTTAAAGTAGAGACACTACATACTGGGGTTTAAAGACTCGTGTATTATGCTCCAAGCCTTCTGGGCAATCTGCTACACTCCCTATCTGCAAACACACACTTTATCCTCTACTACAGTCTGACACAGTGCTTTGCATTCACCGTGAGATAGTAGTAGGAGCATCTAAAAACAAACACCCACACAGACATTGCCAACAAGAGAGAGCAACAATGGCGTCTCGCGCCCGTGGAAATATGACCCAAGCGGCTCTTTAAGAGCGAGTCAAACGACCTCTCCATTACCTCGCAACGAGAAGCCTGAGATTTGTTTATCCAAAGCCAGAGAGAGGGAGCCTGGGAACAGATGCTAATCTGAAGGGAAGTCAGTGTGTGTGTGTGTGTGTGTATGTGTGTGTGTGTGTGTGTGTGTGTGTGTGTGTGTGTGTGTGTGTGTGTGTGATCTAGCACTCGTGTTTAGAGGTGACTTCATGTCCAGACTGCAGGGCATGAAGTCACCTCTGGCATTTAAGCTCTTTAGCTTCTTCAACAGGCTTTTGGGGGCGGTGGCGGGGAAGTCGATAGGGACTCGGCTTGGCAACTGGAAGGTCACCAGTTCAAGTCCTGGCAAGACCAAGTGCTACCGAGGTGTCCTTGAGCACCGTTCCCCACACTGCTCCCCGGGCGCCGTTCAAAATGGCAGCCCACTGCTCCTGACACAGGATGGGTCAAACGCAGAGAAACTATTTCCCCACGGGGATTAATAAAAGTCCATCTTATCTTATCTTTTGTGTCTTCATGTGCAACAACAAGGACACTGTTTTAGAAAAAGCAATATAGTTAACCCTAGTTTTGATGTCATGGCCAACAGAGTGTGTGTGTGTGTGTGTGTGTGTGTGTGTGTGTGTGTGTGTGTTAGTCTCCTGAGCAGGTGCCACCTTGTATAGCATCCTCTGCCTCTGTATGAATGTGTGTGTGACTTATATATGTAAAAGTACTATGAATATAATGACTGGAAAAGCACTTTCCTTCAGGGTCTCGCCTTAATAACAATATCTGTGAATGAGGCACCAGATGAATGCTGCTCTACACTCCTACTCCTACATCAACATGTGTCCCCTCTTCTCCATGTCTCTTCTACATCAACATGTGTCCCCTCTTCTCCATGTCTCTCCTACATCAACATGTGTCCCCTCTTCTCCATGTCTCTTCTACATCAACATGTGTCCCCTCTTCTCCATGTCTCTTCTACATCAACATGTGTCCCCTCTTCTTCACGTCTCTTCTACATCAACATGTGTCCCCTCTTCTCCATGTCTCTTCTACATCAACATGTGTCCCCTCTTCTCCATGTCTCTTCTACATCAACATGTGTCCTCTCTTCTTCATGTCTCTTCTACATCAACATGTGTCCCCTCTTCTTCATGTCTCTTCTACATCAACATGTGTCCTCTCTTCTTCATGTCTCTTCTACATCAACATGTGTCCCCTCTTCTTCATGTCTCTTCTACATCAACATGTGTCCCCTCTTCTTCACGTCTCTTCTACATCAACATGTGTCCCCTCTTCTTCATGTCTCTTCTACATCAACATGTGTCCCCTCTTCTTCATGTCTCTTCTACATCACCATGTGTCCCCTCTTCTCCATGTCTCTTCTACATCAACATGTGTCCCCTCTTCTTCATGTCTCTCTCTACATCAACATGTGTCCCCTCTTCTTCATGTCTCTTCCACATCAACATGTGTCCCCTCTTCTTCATGTCTCTTCTACATCAACATGTGTCCCCTCTTCTTCATGTCTCTTCTACATCAACATGTGTCCCCTCTTCTTCATGTCTCTTCTACATCAACATGTGTCCCCCTCTTCTTCATGTCTCTTCTACATCAACATGTGTCCCCTCTTCTTCATGTCTCTTCTACATCAACATGTGTCCCCTCTTCTCCATGTCTCTTCTACATCAACATGTGTCCCCTCTTCTCCATGTCTCTTCTACATCAACATGTGTCCCCTCTTCTTCATGTCTCTTCTACATCAACATGTGTCCTCTCTTCTTCATGTCTCTTCTACATCAACATGTGTCCCCTCTTCTTCACGTCTCTTCTACATCAACATGTGTCCCCTCTTCTTCATGTCTCTTCTACATCAACATGTGTCCCCTCTTCTTCATGTCTCTTCTACATCAACATGTGTCCTCTCTTCTTCATGTCTCTTCTACATCAACATGTGTCCCCCTCTTCTTCATGTCTCTTCTACATCAACATGTGTCCCCTCTTCTTCATGTCTCTTCTACATCAACATGTGTCCCCTCTTCTTCACGTCTCTTCTACATCAACATGTGTCCCCTCTTCTTCATGTCTCTTCTACATCAACATGTGTCCCCTCTTCTTCATGTCTCTTCTACATCAACATGTGTCCCCTCTTCTTCATGTCTCTTCTACATCAACATGTGTCCCCTCTTCTTCATGTCTCTTCTACATCAGCATCTGTCCCCTCTTCTTCATGTCTCTTCTACATCAACATGTGTCCACTTGTCCTCATGTCTCTCCTACATCAACATGTGTCCCCTCTTCTACATCAACATGTGTCCCCTCTTCTTCATGTCTCTTCTACATCAACATGTGTCCCCTCTTCTTCATGTCTCTTCTACCTCAACATGTGTCCCCTCTATCTAAAGTAAAAGACAGAGAATCAGCACTTTGGAAGCAGGGCTGAAACAGAGGGGATTCTGGGTAATGCTGCAATGATCTGTTTGGTGTGTCAGCCAATCAGAGACAGGCTCTGGATATATCTGAGACCTGTGATGTATTGAGGATAAACAGTATGATAGGGACCTTTAAACAATGTGCACCAGCTTTCATACTCTATTTACAAAGAGTGTTGCAGATGGTATTGAGACACATGAAGACCCTCCAACCCTCAGAATGTTCCTCGGCCAGTCTCTCAGCAGGAGGTCTGGGGTCTCGTCTGGACCCCAGACACATTCAGATGGTTTCTGTGTGGGCAGATTTCCTCAGAAAACAGACAAACAGGAAGCAGAACTCGACACTAAGGCTGCCCGAGTGGAAGAAATCCCTCACTGCAATACATCTGCAACATTCTCATTATCATCGAACAATATATTTAAGATGTTCAAGGTGTGATATTTTTAAGAGGATCTGTATAAAAAGAAGGCATTTTATTAAGTCTGGAGAATACGTTTTGTACGCCAGGGCTTCTGAGCAACACCACAAGACTACATTCAGAATAACAGCACATATTATTGTCAAATATTTCAACTATAACTAGTCCAGCTCAAACTAGTCCAGCAATGTTTCTCAAACTTGTTCATACCAAGGACCAATAAAAAAACACTCGCGGACCACCTAACTCCACAGATATCCAAAACACATCGTTTTTCTAGAACAGATTACAAATCGCCTGAAAGTGGTACAAACAAGTGGAAACATGTGTGATGAAGGTGTTGCGCTGGGCTATATCATGCAATTGAAAGTGAAACTTAAGCTCGCTCCATCGCGGAGATATTCCCGCGAGAGTGCGGAAAACTGAAATGTATTTATTTATTTCAAATGTGAAATGTTACCAATATACTCACGGATCACTAGGGGGCGCTCACGGACCACCAGTGGTCCGCGGACCACACTTTGAGAAGCACTGATATAGAGTAGTGAGGCGATGACACATTTTTGTAGGGCGACTTAGAAGTTAGCTTAGCATTGACAAAAATTCGGTTCATTGGGTTTTGGAATATTGCAGAAAATAATCTCTGTGGCAAGCAAACGTTTACGATACTTACACGTTTTGTTCAGCAGGATAATCTCCACATATTAAAAACACTTTATGGTTTTTGAAGCGTAAATGCAATCTCCTGAAGTGAAAAGCTAACGTTGGGCTATAAAGGAACTACGGCACGGTCACATGACTTCACGTCACCACCGCTAAGCTAAAGGCGGCTAATGTTGGGTGTGATGACATTAAGTCGTCTCATTTAGACACTTGTTAGCAACCTCCGTTTTTAAATTCACCAGTGGGGTATTTTCTGATTAATTGTATGTCGTAGAATAAAATGTCTTCAGCTTGTGTTAACCACAGACTAGGGCTGCTCAATTAATCGTATTTGAATCGCAATTACAATTTTGGCTTGCAACGATTATGAAAACAACATAATTGAAATAAAACGATTATTTATTTTGTATTATTATTTATTTAAAAAAAAAGATATATATATTTTTTTTATTGGTTTTTCAATTGAATAATACTTAAAGTTCAGGGGGTTTTTTTCAATAAATTGATGTTTTCAAAGTAATGGATGATCGTTTTTTAATAATCGTGATATCAATTATTGACCCAAATAATCGAGATAAGTATTTTTGCCATAATCGAGCAGCCCTACCACAGACATTATTTCAGGCAAAAAAAACTTCCAGACCAGTTAGCCGGAAGTGCTAACATGCTAACTCACCACGTTGGGGGATTTTAAATTGCATTTCAATACATTTTGCATCTCTTCTCAACATACTCAGGTTCACCAGTCAGGTTCTTACGGACATATTTTATGTCGTAGAACAAAAATGTTATAATCTCAACCACAGACCTTATTTCAGGACTCAAACCAAAAACATGTAAAAAAAACAACTGACTTTGAGACAAGGGAACAGGAAGTGGTTACATTCTGACTAACTGCCCCTCTCTTTTGTAATGTTGACAACATTTCAATTAATGTCGCAGCTCTACTCACCACATTCAGTTTCTGAGGAGCTGGAGAGCTCAGCTTCCACCGCCGTCTCCTCCTCTTCCTCCTCCTCTTCCTCTTCTTCCTCCTCCTCTTCGTCCTCCTTTCCCTCCTCCTCCAGATGTATCGCGGTCTTCTCCTGCCTCTCCTCCTGCTCCTCCTCCTCCTGCACCTCCTCCCTTTCTGATTGGGGGATATTAGGCCCCGCCCCCAGCTCCTCCCCCTTGCTCAGAGAGTAATTGTGCTCTTCGCTGCAATGCTCCAACGCCAAACCTGCGGCCGCCGCCTCCTCCTCCTCCTGCGCCACCTGGTACACCTCCTTAGAAACGCCTCCATCTTTCCCAGCAACACTTAAATCCCTCTCGGTTGTGGAAACAGGAAGAAGTTCCTCCCTCCCTGCCTGTACAGCTTCCTCCTCCTCCTCTTCCTCCTCCTCTTCCTCCTCTTCCCAGCGGTTCATCAGCACCGCCTCCTCGGAGCAGGCCAGCAGCTCCCCCCCCACCCCGAGGCCCAGCCGGGTGTATCGGGCCATCTCGTCCAGCGCGGAGACGTCCCAGCGCTCGGGGAGCAGGAGATCTTCTCCGAATCCTCCGTCGTCCACCAGGTCGCTGAGCAGCTCAAAGGGACGCTTTCTAGGAGACGCCGGGGAGCCCAGCATGAGGAGGATGCTCTGAAAGAGAAACAGAGACGAGCTTCAACATCACTGATATGTGAAAAATCAACCAATGTGTAATCTCCAAAATGGTCGAACGAGCTTCAGAAAGACAACAAACTTTTGGCTAAAACGGGTAAAAGGAACGCCCTCATACCAAAATGCCGATTTCCCCGTAAAGTGTTTAAGTGATGCGAGAAAACAATATTTCTGTTCGTCGAAAACTGTATAATTACTCCAGAAATATGAAAATCATGTCAAATAGAGCGTCCGACGGCAGACAGCTTTGTTTTTAGGGCGTTCCGAATAAATAGGGCAAATAGGCAAGTGACGTTAGCGCCCTCATGCTATCGAGAATAACCCCCGTCTTCTGTCTTCTGTTTACCTTGGACAATACAACAAAAAGAGTAACTTATGCAGAAGCATCCTCAGGGTTTATTGCACGTAATGTACGTCGCTTTGGACAAAAGATTGAGCTAACTGCGATGTGGTTTCTAAATAAGTTAATATACTGTTAGTAGCTTGGTCCATTAGAAAGCACCAACTCTATTTTTCACATCGTGTATTTGGAAGTACGGAAGAGGATTAGGGCCACGTGTGAACGGAGGAGATGGTTCTATACAATCATAATCTTCAAGAAAAGTGTCCCCACAGGAATGCTTGTAAAAAGGTTTAATTAAAACCCAAGTTCCCATCAGCAGAAACACGTGGGTTTGCTATCCGGGCTCCAAGATGGTGGAATGAGCTCCCATTGACATCAGGACAGCAGAAAGCTTACACACCTTCCAGACTGAAAACTCATCTCTTTCGACTCCACTTCGAGCGATAGAATTACTAACAAAGAACTTATATACTAACAAAGGGCTGGCTTATCTAAAGCCAGTTGAGTAGCAGGAGCTCCACCAAGCCGTGTAGGACAGAGAGTGAATACACAGACTATACAGAGATGCTGTGAGAAACCAATGTGAGTTTGGAACAGTGAACAATTTAAATCTATTCTAGTCGACCTCAACGATGGATTTATGATCAGTAGACATGGCCATGACACCTTTAAAGTCAGTATCATCAGTGAGATTATCTCCATGGACTGCTGAACACTTTTAAAGATATTCGATGTGTAACTTGTGAACTTTTCTGCTGTAACAAATGTAAATGTCCCCTCTGTGGGACGAATGAAGGTATTCTGATTTAGATTCTGGTTCTGATGCTGTCTCACCTGGTCGTACTCGGTGCGGCCCCCCTGTGGTGACATGGCCAGAGGGTGGGGGCTCAGCAGACCCCGGTGCCCCCCGTACGCCTCGCCGAACGCAGGCTCCATCCCATTCATGCCCGGCTGCAGGGAAGACACACGGAGAGTTGGGGAGAAAAAGGTTTATGCATGTTTTTTACATTTAAGACTTAAAATTGATTATTGGTCAACCCTGTCAGAGACTCTATGACTCAGCCTATCATAACAAGCTAGTGAGGCTGTCCAACAACATCATCTCTGACCCAAACCATGTTCTGAACAGTGAATATGAACTGCTACCATCTAATCGGAGATACAGGGTCCCACGATTCAATAAAGTCAGACTGAAGCACTCCTTTGTGCATCAGTCAGTCCTCTCAGTGAACACAGAGCTGATCCCAGATCACGCTGAAGGCTCTTTGAGCATGTTTTTCTCTCACTGATTGTGCTGCTATGTTAATGTTTGTGTTTCATGTATTTGTGTATGCATATTTGTCTGTTGATGTTGGACATGGAGCTGCTGTGACGCAAGTCAAATTTCAGACTTGATCTGACAATAAAGTAATATCGTATCGTATCGTAAAAGAAAAAGCTTTTTTGGTGGTTTTTTTACTGCTTTTCTTTAATATCCATGTTCCCGTTTTGCATTACGTTGTTTGTTTGTTTTACTAATAATGGCATAAAGCATGACAGGCTCCATCCCATTCATGCCCGGCTGAATGGGCATTTAGAGGTGCGACTAAAAGACAAATTATGTTTGCGTTTCATTTCATTCAGGCCCGGCCGCAGGGAGGACACACAGGGAGAGTTGTTTTGTTTGTTTTAGTTTTTCTTCACTATGTGTTAGTACATTACTTATTGTCGTTATAATCCTTTTTGTATATACATTTATGACATTTTGAGGTACGACTTAGATGAAAGACCATTTATTTGGAGTGTTTTTTTACAGCTTTTTCTATGCATTTATATCCATGTGTTCGTGTTGCATCTCCTTATTTGTTTTATTTTACCCATAATGCCATAAAACATTACTTTCTTAGTTGTATTAACCGTATTTCCCCGCGACACACATACTACCAACATGAATACAGTTTTGTTTTACATTTAGTTGTTATTTTATAGTTGTTTTTAGTTAGTTGTTCTAATAGTTTGCCATTATATTAATACGGGAGGCCTGTGGCGCAGTGGGGGTAGTGCGTTGGTGTTGGGATCAGGGGGGCACAGGTTCAAACCCCACTGCATGTCAGCATGTCGTTGTGTCCCTGAGACGCTTCACCCCAAATGGCTCCTGTGGGGATTGCCACAGTATTGAGTATGTAAGTCGCCTTGGATAAAAGCGTCTAACAAGTGACATGTAATGTACTGTAATGAAATATCTGTACATTAATCTGCTGTTTTCTATAACTTATTAGTATGTGGGAATTCTCCCTCTTCCTGCACTGTATTCATTATCTGTTATGTTTCAGTGTTTCTAAATTGTGCAACAAGAATAGAAAAGGCCCAGAGGAGAGTCATTCAGAGGTGACGGGTGAGTTTTCAGTCGTGTTCACGCTTTACCTGAGGCATGCCCGAGGCAGGAGGGTTTCAGGTCGCGGTCGCAACGTCGGTGCAAGTGAATTCTGCTGCAGAGAGAAAAAAACACAATTAGGCGGCAAGAAAATACAGTAGGTTGTAACTCTGTTTAGCTATAAGGGCAACATGTAGCTAATTCACACAAATATAATCTAACATATTTAGAACATTTACATTATCAAACAGCTCGGTGAGTTACCGTCCTTTTTCTGTTTTTATGACAAACTAAATTCTTCTGCATGTCCTAGAAAGACAAGGTAAACTTAAAGGTCACCTATCGTGCTATGTGTAGTTAATAGCATACAACATACCAAACAGATCACCCAATTCTAGCCATGCCTCATATCCCTCTATTTCACTTCCTGTTTCTAAAGTGCTGATTTGAGTACAAAGCTTTAAAAAAAAAAAAATTGATAACAAATAAAAAAGGAGGGGGCTGAGCTCGTGCGGGACCCGGCAGCTACCGTCTAAACTACACTGAACAAAAATATAAACGCAACACTTTTGTTTTTGCTCCCTTTGTCATGAGATGAACTCAAAGATCTAAAAACATTTTCTATAAACACAAAATATCAATTTCTCTCAAATATTGTTCACAATCTGAAAGAATGTGTGATAGTGAGCACTTCTCCTTTGCCGAGATAATCCATCCCACCTCACAGGTGTGGCATATCAAGATGCTGATTAGACAGCATGATTATTGCACAGCTGTGCCTTAGGCTGGCCACAATAAAAGGCCACTCTGAAACGTGCAGTTTTGCTTTATTGGGGGGTCTGGGGGGGTCCGAAAACCAGTCAGTATCTGGTGTGAGGGGTAGGGGTAGGGTTAG
The DNA here is from genome assembly GCA_023974075.1 of Chaenocephalus aceratus. Lineage (NCBI taxonomy): Eukaryota > Metazoa > Chordata > Actinopteri > Perciformes > Channichthyidae > Chaenocephalus > Chaenocephalus aceratus. Next base: position 140,609 of record JAMFTG010000488.1, read on the forward strand.
GGGTAGGGGTAGGGTAATGTTGTGAATCGAGTGGCCCATGGTGGTGGTGGGGTTATGGTGTGGGCAGGCGTATGTTATGGACGACGAACACAGGCCACTCGATTCACAACATTACCCTAAACCCTAACCCTCACACCAGATACTGACTGGTTTTCGGACCCCCCCAGACCCCCCCAATAAAGCAAAAATGCACGTTTCAGAGTGGCCTTTTATTGTGGCCAGCCTAAGGCACACCTGTGCAATAATCATGCTGTCTAATCAGCATCTTGATATGCCACACCTGTGAGGTGGGATGGATTATCTCGGCAAAGGAGAAGTGCTCACTA